>LGSN01000686.1:0-20856 GCA_001314375.1 Phytophthora podocarpi | reverse complement strand
CTTCCTCCGATAATCCAACCAAGCCGAGTGGCGCTCCCGCAACATTCAACGGCGTCAGGCCACTGGTGTCACTCACGCCTTGCCCCACATCTTTATCCGTCAGCCACAGGCCTCCGCCGCCCGTCGTCTTCGCCAGGAAGAGCTGCAGCTCATCTGCAGGAAACTGGTACATATTCTTCGCCTTGATCGCGTCCTTCAGGAGAGCCACCGTCAGACTCTCGTCAATGACGATGGAGACGACGCTCCCTCCTCGCAGTTCAGCAGCACCATCTTTCCTTGACGGCAGATTCTGGAATGAGAGAGAGAAGGGGAGAGAATTTTCTACCGTACCTAAGCGGAAATGAAGGCGTGATGAAGCAGTGTCACATAGATGCAGCCCTACCCCGACGTGATTCCAATTGCGAGAGGTTATGCGGACGCTTGAGCTGCAATGGATGTCTTCTTGACTTCTAAGCTAGTCGAGAGGTTGGGTCGGCCAAATCGACAGCGGCCGTTAGAAACGGTTAGCCCTATTATCCTTGATAAATAAAGCTAAGAAAAAATGTCGGTGTAATGTGCTGAATATTACTACTTACGTCGGCGAGCTCTTCTCGGATTTTCCGCCGGAGTACGTGGTTTCTATTCCCCATGAAGTCCAGCGAGTAGTTTTGCTGTCACTAGTAGCTCGAGTAAATGAACAGCAGTCTTTTTAGCGAAAATATCTTGACGGACAGCCTTTATTTTGTGAGTGCAGTTGGTGCACTTTCGCGTCGAGTCGTATGCCGTTGTTGGGGCTGCAGGTTCCTTTGATGGGTTAGACTCTCCGCTTTCTGCCGAAGTGAATGGTCTTCGGAATACGCAGGTCACGCATGCTCTCTTCTAGTCCATCCATGTCAACATCCGTGACTTCACTCTCTGTAGCCCCGTTGCTAATACCTCCATCGGCGTCCTGCGCATCTGCTCCTGCGTCTACTTGCATGTCAGAGTCTTGAAGTTTAGCCTGCTCCACGAGTTTCTTCTTCTTCTTCTGTTGGCGTCTGCGCTTCCTAGCTTCACGCTTCTTAAACGTTTCAGCATTTACCTCCGGTTGCTGCTCGTCTCCTTTAACACCAGCAGCTCGTTTGCCGGGTTTCACTTCCCCCTTCTGCTTACGCCGCTGTTGGAACGAGAATGACTCTGGATACTGGTGCACTTGGATCAAATGTCTGGTTCGCTTGTCATCGTGCAGGAAAGTCTCCGGACAGCCGTCCACCAAGCAAATATACATCGGCTGCTTCTTGGACAGAATCTTGAAGAAAGCGTCGTGGGTCTCACTACCAAAGTGCACAACCCCAACACCTTCAGTTCATTCAAAATCTCCAAAGCTGAAAAACTCCTACACCTCCTCACCTGATGTGAATATCCAGCAGGCGTAAACTCAGGAACGACCTTGAGCACTCGCGACAAATATTGCGGTGCACCCTACGGTATTCACAACAACAATAACAGCATAAAGGTTTTTGCTTAGTCCTCAGTCTCCTTTGCTGCGTGCTGCCTACACGTACATGTCGTAGTGCTCCTCGTACGCCGCAACGGACTGGAAACTCACGTTGCATTTTGCCAGGTGACACGTGATAGGGGGCGCTTGAGCAGCTTCACCCACGGCTTCTCCCGGCTGCACCATAGATCTGCGTCACCAATTCACGAATTTCATCAATATAAATTTTACTTCTACTACTGCAAACTTTTTACTGCACATATTACAGCACTGTTAACGCACTCTGGCTCTTGGTAATACTTAGTCGCCCACAGACGCGTGCCGGCATCGAACAGCGCGTGATCGGGCGAGTACTTGCGGATGCATTTGCCGTTCGGGAGCTCTTGGATCTGCTCCATACCTTTCCCCAACAATTTTTTGGCAAAAAAATCAATGGAGAATGTAAAAGACCAGTTTAATGCATGTTGATTAGCCCAAATTTTGGGAAAGTATTACTGAGACTGATCTTATGTTGCCTTCATCGGATGTTATCGGTGATTCTTGGCATGAAGGATCTTGTAGAGGATCGGTTTAGCTGGTACCTTCGTGTTTGTCGTCGGGTTCTTGATTTTGCGAGAAATCGGTTGTCAGTTGCCATTTTTCAGGTTCGCCATCGTGGTTTGGTGGTTTTTGGCCTTTTGGGTTGTTGTCCCTCACGTTGGTTGGTACCACTGGTTGGTCTGCTTCGGAATTGGGGGTTGCAGGTTGGTCTTTGAGTTCCACCGACTCTATCAAGAGCCGAAGCGCCTCTCGCTTCACAATCTCACTCACAGGTTGCGCGAATCGAATTGGCCCACTGGTCGGTCGGTCAAAACATATTGAGACGCATAGACACCATGAGAACTCGTTGCTACTCAATTGTCGTTGGTTGCACGACTTACCGGCAATACGGACACTCTTTGCGTGGTAGCAAGCGGAGGCATGGGGCGCAGATGTAGTGCTCACACTTGAGGAGCATGACCCGGAGTGGCGTGAAATCCATCCAGCAAACTCTGTGGATAAACACACAAGAGCATTTGTAAGTTTTCATCGGCAAGATCGTCAGCGTAGTTCTCACGTACCCACACTCCATGCGATCCCCGGCCATCCGCTGGGGCAGCCCACGCGCAACGTTGTAGCGCACTCTGAAAGTCGCCTCCTGGATGTCGTACTGCAGAAACAGCGGGGCTACATGTATTGGCAGCAAGAGTAAGATATTCAACTCGAGGATAGACGGATTCCCTGCAGAGAACAAACAACATACTGAGGCAATTAACGACGGAAGGCAGGGATATCGGATACCACTTGCTCCTTGTGCGAGAATCCTTGAAAAAGTCGCTGAGCAATTTCCCAAGCCATTCACTCATCAGAAGGTCGCCAATACTCCCGAAGAAAATCTTGATAGCAGGTTTTGTCGATACAGCAGCTTGGTTGTTGGCAGTAACTTCGCTGCCGTATTTGGATAGATGAACTGGTGAATCCAAAGGAGACTCGTCGACTTGTGAACGTTGCGGACGCTCGTCGCCAAGCATCCAGCCGTCCAAGGCGAGCCAATACGCTTCCTTGAGCAACTGCAGCAATGCGAAAATGGTATCGCCGTATCGAGCAAACAGTATGAAAGACAGGTTCGACAGGCGCGAGGCAGTCGTGGTGTGCAATGCTGTTTTGGCACGTCGAATTGCATCTAGTGACTCCATCGGAGTGATATTCAGCAGTTCGTGACAGAACTCGTCCAGTTCCCTTGAATAGACCGTCGCCACATACCCGGAAGCCTTCAGACCACGCAGGGAGTCCACACGAACTCTGAAGCTCCGACGAGACGGACTCCATACGTGAATCACGCGACCTTGCCCGCAGTACAACGCATAGGTATATTTCTCCGAGCGCCCCTGTACTATCTGGACGACGTCGCCAATGTGAAGACCCCACCGTTGATCTTCGTCACCCCGTCGAGGCAAACCTACAGCACATTCAGGACCGGCTTCGATAGCCTGCATAGCGGCTTCCTACCAAGTTTACGGCTCACCAGGAAATTCTAGAACTGAGGAACGTCTGCGCTTTCCTCTGTCTAACCAAACATGAGTGAGTACACGTACACAGAGGGGGTTTTGTGGGTCTTTCTCAGGTCAATACATCGATGAACCTCCTAGCCAAAATTTCTCGCTCTTTGTACCTTTCTCAAGCAAGACAAGAGACTATGGGCCGAGAGACGTTCGCTTTGATGTAAAGGGCTACTTAGTGCAAATGTTTAAGCAGCTCCAGACTGCTCATTGATCATAGTTTTAGTCGAATTCTATCGCACCATGCATTTTATCTCGATGTCGAAAGCACCAAGTCCCTCAGCTTCAACATGTAGAGAGCCCATCGCTCGGCCAGGGTGATGAAAGCTAAGGGCCACGGTGACAATGGCAGCCAGCCCAGGTGCCAGGCGTGCAGACTCACGCTGATAATTGGCTTCTGCGATGCTGGCCTCGAAACCCGCACATGTGGCAACCACCCGATTAACGCGGAAGCGCTCCTGTCGTGAACCCACGTTCCGAACTCGTACAGGGAACAAGTACACTTGTCCAGTTTGCAGTGTGCCCAACGCTAGTGATGGCGGTGACACCTCCATAGCAAAATGATGTGCCATCGACGGAACTGTTGGAAGTCGTTGCTCTGGAAAATCGGGTGAGGTGGTGGAGCGAGGGAATCCGACACTCTTCAATTGTTGTGAGTGGGTAGTTGCCTCTTGGGGTTGGTTTTGTTCGTAATCATCGTTCTTTTCCCATGAAATATCGGCGTACGGAGCAAGTGAAAGCAATTCTGCGCCATCCGTGCGTGATTCATAGCTTGATAGAGTAGATACACTACTCTCACTACCATTTTTTGCAGCTGTGAGATTGGTAAACCGATTCGACGGTGAGCAAAGAGGTGTGCGGGGCTTCGGAGTGCTCACTGTGAGTCGCGAGAGTACTGCCAACGTCTTCTCGTCTGCTAAGTCCACTCCTATGCCTTTCCGAGCGGATTCGCGTGCCGAGAATGCCGAGAATGCCGAGAATGCCGAGAGTGAAGAAGGCGTCTCTGGTCTCACTGACAATCGACACGATAACGGGAGTATAGGAGGTTTCTGGGGTCTTGGCGACGGTAAAGCCGGGAGCACTGGGACTCGCGTTGTCAATCTATATTCCGGACCGATAAGTGATTGGATGCCGTAATCGGTTAGTACCCAGCAGGCTTTCATGGTGGACGTGAAAGTCTTCCGCCATAATGAACCGTCCTTCAGCCACTTGTCGTTGTTGTTGGTACCGTTTTTAGGAGGTGATGCCAGGAAACCAACAGACCCGGATGAAGATGAAAAGAACCCTGTCGTCGAGAGGTTGGAGGTAGGCGGTGCTAAGATGGATCGCTGTCGATTCAAGTTCCCTACGTTCCGCGAGTACTGCATCTTGAAATCATTGGTCTCTTGTGGGTTGTGGCGTGTGACGAAGTCGCGGCCGCCCACGAACTTGCTCTTGTTAGAAAGCGACCTGCAGCTATAGGGTTGCATGGTTTTGTAGTCGTCGTAGTCCGGGATGGCCATGATCAACAACGCGTTCTTCGGGTCAAGCACCGTGGACTTGCGTGTTTGTCTGGCAATCTGCTCCGTGATGCTCATCTCGACTTTCAGGGGAGGTGTAACCCGGCCACCCGAGCGAGACGGAGGGACTGGCGTCGAGGGGGCAAGCAGCATCGATCGAGTGGAAGACCGTCGATGGGCAGGCGTCGGCAACGAATTGCAGCTCTCGCTGTTGTTTCCAGGTGACGCCATGGAGCTCCTCGGCTCTCGAATAGCACCGGTCGACGCCATTTTTGGCGGCGGTACCACCGCAGATGAAGACGCTCGTTGCGGGCCGAAGGTGTCCGTCATGACGATCCCCCCGGAACACAACCGCTCTTGCTGGGCCTAAGCGCACTTGGGGAAAACGAAGAAGGTTGATACAAGGTTGTAGACGCCTTAGATGAAGACCATTTGGATAATGTGCGGCAGGGTGTGACAACGCACAGCACACAACGAACGCGAATATAGACGTCCGTAAAAATAGGCGACAAGGACTCGTCTGGTGACCTGAACGCGAGAAATCTACAACCGCACTCACTGTTGGAAGGTGGGGATCGTGCTTTCGAGTTCTGTTGATGACGAGTGGTGCTGCGCTCCACTCGTCCCAGCATTGTGTGAGTCAAGGAATGCTAGTGCGGAAGAAATCATTTATCGTATACCAATAGTAGTGATGCCACTAGAACACAATGGACATCGTCAACACGAAAGAAGATCATGAGAAGGGCAGGCACGCATAATGCTGCACACTGCAGCCAGCAGATTGGCCTTAGTTACTTCAATTACTTCAATCACTTCAACTTGCCTCTGCAGGTGACTGGTGGAAATATTGCTGATTTCTACCAATGCTATAAGCGTATCTGTGAGTTTCCGATTGGTTAAAATAGCGTGGCCCCCTCGAAGCTCCACGTATAGAGGGGGGCCGTAAGATAAGGAAAGGATTCCTCGTTCAAAATGGTGAGTATCTGCGTCAGCTTGTCGGCTCTCTCCACGCCCACGCAACAGCCCCACCTCTCTGTCTGCAGCTCTCCGACACACTCCAGTGTCTCCTCTCTCTGTCTGCATTTCTCCTGTTCTCTAACTCGCTCTGGGGACGTCGTTATGTGTCTTTTCAACGTTGCGTAGGTGGTGCTCTCGGCCTCCTTGCTGACCCGAAATGGCAAAGGTACGGCCTCCCACGCGGCTATTGTCAGTGTCCACCGTCTGCACCCAACTCACTCGATGCTTGGTATTGTGTCTGTAGTGCTCGTGGCGCGCCAGTTCGTGGAGATCACCCGTATCCGTCTCGAGGTGGGTAAATATCGCTCTATTGTTGGGTTTTTCTTCTTCTTCGTTCTTGACATGGGTCGTTCGTTGGGTTTTATTCGTGCTGATGCAGGGTCTGCTAGCGGCGTTCCCCAAGCTGCTGTCTAGCGGCTCGCGCGAGCACACGTTCATTGACACGGAGAGCGTGCGCTACGTGTATCAACCGCTCGAGAGCTTCTTCGTGCTCATTATCACCAACAAGACGAGCAACATTGTGGAGGACCTGCACACGATCCAGCTGCTGGCCAAGCTCGTGCCGGACATCTGCGCGCCGCTGAGCGAGGCATCCATCCGTGACAAGCAGTTCGAGTTGGTCTTCGGCTTCGACGAGCTCATCACGGCCGGCGGCCACTCGGAGAACATCAACGTCCAACAGATCCGCGTCAACATGGAGATGGAGAGTCACGAGGAGAAGCTGCACAACATGATTCTCGAGAGTAAGCGCGCAGCCGCCAAGGACGACATGAAGCGCCACACGGCAAGGATCAAGGAGGAGCAGCGCGAACGCGCGCGGATGGAGCGCGCGGGCATGGGCGGAAGCGGATTCGGGTCGCAGAACTCGTTCGGCAGCTCGTTCAGCAACGCGTTCAAGTCTCCACGCAGCGGTGGCAGCAGTGACAGCTTCATGAACAGCCCTAGGTCGCCTCCTGCAACGTCGCCGACCTCGTTCAACAGTCGTCCGGCGCCTGTAGTGTCCAAGGCTGCCGGTATGAAGCTGGGGAGCTCTAGCAGTAGCAAGGGCATGGGTCTCGGCAGCGGCGGCAAGTCGTTTATGGATGCCATGGCGGCTGAAGATGGGTTGAAGGAGATCCCACCAATGAGCGCAGCAGTTGAGACCGTGCAGAAGCCAGAGGTGGCTGCTGCGGTCAGCCACGACCCGATTGGTGCTGTGGTTGAAGAGAAGATGACGGTGGTGCTGACCCGCGACGGAGCACTAGAGCAGCTCGAAGTTAAGGGCAGCATGTACGTGTCGGTGAATGACCCGAGCGCTGGCTGCTGCCGCCTGAAGCTGCGCACAGGTGGCGTGGAGGGCATTTCTTTCCAGACACACCCCAAGGTGGACAAGAGGCTCTATGACAGTGAATCAGTGCTTGCTTTGCGGGATTCGTCGAAGCCTTTCCCTACTTCTCGTGTGGCGTTCCTGCGGTGGAGCTTGAAGACACAGGACGAGTCGATGCTACCTCTGAACATTACGTGCTGGCCCGAGGAGGAAGGCAACGGCAAGATGAATGTGAGTGTCGAGTACTCGTTGGACCGCGACATGGTGCTGGACAATGTGAACGTCGTAATTCCACTTGGGGGCCCCGACGCGCCGAGCGTCGCCAATGTGGACGGACAGTACCAGCACAACTCGGCCGAAGGCTCGCTCCTTTGGCATCAGGACCAAATCAGCTCTGCGTACGTACCTTGTCATTCGGTGCGCCACGCATATGTGTGATGTGACTCATTGTTTTGATTTTGTTTCGTACAGCAACAACTCAGGCACGCTGGAGTTCTCGGTTCGCGGCAACAACATTGATGCGTTCTTCCCCATCTCCGTCTCGTTCTTTTCGCGCAGCGTATATAGCGACGTGCAGGTGGAGGCTGTTCAGAAGATCGAGGATGGCTCGCCGATTGCGTTTGGGTTCGAGAAGCTGCTCTCCACGGACTCATACCAGATTGTTTAGAAATTCTCCGCGAAAGGCAGGCCTGATCTGGCTGCTGGGTTTGCGTGTGCAGCCTCCTGCTCGTCGCTTATCCCGTCAGCTCCCTCAACTCGTAGGTGCGAAGGTCGACTTGAAGTCTTGTCGCCATCGCGTGGCCTTAAACCAGAAACAGATACAAATGAAAGCGAACCTGTGTGTGTGTGTTTGTGGAGCGATGAGAGCTGCATCGTGTTCTATTGGCGGCGAGTTGATGCACGGCTTCTATGGGGTAGCACTAGGTCGGAAGACTTGCGGCTGCGAAGTCTTCAGCAGCTCCTCCGTCTTACCACGGAGACAGCGTTCCAGCAGCCTCTTGGTCTGTGCACAGTGTCCGATCTCCTTCTGCTGCGTCTCCAATGAGGCGACACAAGCTCCCCACTCCAGCAGCGGCTTCTCACACAGCGCTCCGCTGGCACAGTAGAGATACTCGGCGTACAGCAGCTGCGGCGGCTTCTGTGGGGCTGCGTCTGTGCCAATAGCGTCCTTTTGATTGGCACGAGGCATGCCCACGTTCAGCATGGCGTTGAAAGCCCCATCGCAGGTCCTCAGCCCTCGGTACTTGCCACTGAGTCGCCGATCCGTCTCCAACGCACGCACTTCACGCTCTCCGAGTGTGCCATCCAGCAACATCTGAATGTCATGAGAACGAGTTAGGTACACGGTGTAGGAAAATGGGCATACTGAAGCTCCTGAGAAGCTTTGGAGGATGAAAAACTTTGAGGAACTAGAAGAGATACTAGGTAAGGTGGACGTAGTGATTGCAAGGGTGGAAAGTACCTCGTGGAGACGCACGGTGGACAAGCATTGAGGCAAATTAGCGTCGCTCATGGTTGCCGAAGTGAATGAAGAATGACACGTTGTGTAGTGCACATAACTGATACTAACAAAATATGCGACGTGTGACGCGTTCATCTACAGGACGCTTCGAGACGACTGAGCATGGCGAGGAATCCGTGGGCCTTCACCGTCGTCGTCGCTTTCGTTGTCGTCCACATCGTAGTCTTCGTCGTCGATGCTGTTGATCGTGGCGCGAGTTGCCTGCTCGAGACTGCTGATGTTCATGTAAGGCTGACGAGCGCGTCGGAACACGCGTCGGTAGAGATACGCCAGGGTGAGCACAACAATCATAGCGCAGGAGCTCATGATGAGGTATCCGAACTGGAGCAGCGACGACGGAGTGTCCTTGTCGTCCAAACTCGAACCGGTCGCAGCCAAAGCAGTGGTGTCTTGAGTGGCACTACCGGAAGAAGGCTTAAGTGTTGCCTCCTGTTCGTCATTGGACGCCTTCATCTCATCGTCCAGCGTGGTCTCATCGCTTTCCTTGTCATCTTTGCTGCCTTCGTTTTCCTCGTCGTCGGATTCATTGTCTTCGCTTTCCTCGTCGTCAGATTCAGTGTCACTTTTATCTGCCGTCTTGGTACTGGCAGGCTTAGTCGTTGTGGTGGTGGACGATGGGGCCGAAGTCGTAGCAGAAACCTCATCGCTGGAGTCATCATCGCTTTCATCGTCTTCATCTGGTGTTTTCTTTGTACGTTCTTTACCAGTAGTCGGTCGATCAACGCTGTCGTCGCTATCCTCACTCTCGCTTTGCGCCGATGTGCTTTGAGCGGATGATGACGGCGCCTGCGACAGAGATAGGTCAGCAGTCGTTTCTGACAAAGTGCTATCCGCCTCCAATTTCTTTGCGGTATCAACAGTAATAACCTAGCGATTCAAGCCATTTAAGATGTCAGTATCTCAATCACCAGCCCCGAACAACGTACTGAACGTACCGGAGACGTCCACTCGAGAGCAGCCTTCACTCGGTGGCCATTCCACTCAAAATCCCAATCCGGGTTTGTTCGAGCATTCACCAGATGAGACTGTGGCGGCACGTGAGGTGAGGGTGCATCGTCACCGCCGGTGTCCTGCGTTTTCCAGTCCTGAATAACAAAATAACATCGCATCAGCTCCAATCAAACTACAGAGATAACGATCTGGCTTACCTGATCGACAGTTGCTACTGCTCGAACGTACAGCTTGTCTGAAGTGACATTACCCAGGTCAAGGCACGTGACGAATAGTGATGTCCCCATCGTGTCTGCGTTGGCAGCCGCAGCTTGAGTGGAATTGGATGCAAATTCATAGAATCGCCGGGTGGTACCCTTCTGAGTTGTGGTCTCCATCAACACGCTATCATCTTCGAACGTTGCGCTGGAAGATACCTGGACATGAGTGCTGTCCACAGTAAGTGCGCCAAGCACCTCCCACGCGATCTGCAGCTTGGAGTGAGCTGCATCAGCCACGCTGCAGTCGGAGATGTTACACGTCGCAACTTCGTTGCGCTCCCACGCCAGGGCACCACAACCCATATTCGTTACTTGGTCAGTGCTTGTGTACAAACTCGCTGCAGGGAAGGCACTAAAGAGCTCTTGGTTTCGAGAAACGGACGACCCTGCTGCATCCACCCAACGCATTAAAGGCTGGACCATCTCGATCATAATAAGCGCCAGACGAACGTTCCGCGGTACGTGACCTACAAACTCAGTCGTGATTCCTTCAGTCCGGAAGAAGTCGACGTTCGCTTTGTACAGCTCTTTGAAGTTCCCTAAGTCGGCTGCTCTAGGCTCTTTGCTCTTTGAAGTCTCTACCAGCATATTGAAAGCTCGATGGGTAATGTTGTTGTAGACAGTCTTCTCCTTTGGATAACCACCGAACGTTGTCGGCTCACACGGATGAAAAGGCTGCGATTTTGCGTCGTAGAACTGGTTTTCCCACGAGGCAGCATAGCCCCAGTCTTCCATGCCACCAGAGACCCCATATACCACATCGTTCATCGTTCCCGTCGGATACAGTTTTCCATCAGGAAAGACGCCAGCAAAATTGGCCAACGTGTTGCCAATCTGAAACTGGGCCATGTGATCAGGAGATTTCTCACTTGGGTTTTTCTCGTCGCCGTTGAGGTAATGATCCGGTGAGCCCCACTCGTAAGCCACAGCTCGTGTTCCGCCATGGAAAGTCACCGCCAACTGGAAGATATGGTCTCTCCAGATCTCATTCACCACACGAGACGTCATCGTCTGCATGCAATCCGCACCAGATCTCATGTAGTTGTAGTCTCGGTTCGGATCCACCGTTAGTTCCTCACGATGGTTGTGCGAGTAGCCGTAAGCGTTGGTCATCGGCGTCACCAACACGTCCCGAGTGTTCACCAGCTGCTGCAGCCAGCGCTGCGTGTCCACCGTAGGCTTCACCTTGTCATCTGTTCCGTAGCTGGATGTGGCGTGTGCGACTAATGCGACGAGCTCGATGGCCGCGTTGGGGCCCACACGTTCGTTGCCGTGCAGCGCTCCACTGATGAACACTTGAGGTCTCTCTGGGTCGCTCGCCAGCGTCGAGTGATTGGTCAGATGCACCACGAACTGCTTGCAGGGTCCCGTAGCCTTCGTCTTGTCATCCACAACGCACTGGAGCTCCTCGGGGTACGGCAAATCGTATGTTTCTTGGGCCACCGACACCTGCACGACGTCTGGGAACGTTGCGTTGAGCTCCATTAGGTACTTGGTCATCTCGGCGTACGTCTTGTAGTTGATGGGAGGCGACGGCGGATAGTCGTAGGCGGCGCTGGGGCCTAGGAGACCCACACCCAGCGCCAGCAACAGGCACGGGCGGAGCATGGCGGACTGGTACGTGGCACTTGTCCTGCACTGATAAAAAGAGCCAAAATGCACTAATTTATTTTGGGGGCTGAAGGGTAGCACATGGCTACATTGTAGACGAGAATGTACCTATCTCTGTGGTACGTTTGACAAGTACATCGAAGACATGGCTAACGCTGTTGTAGTGAGAGTGATCAGGTCTCTCTCTCTCTCTCACTGCTGGACTAGCAGCGTTCTTTCTGTTGTCTATGTTCTTAGATTGTCGCGACGGACTCGCTGGTTAAATATGAGTTCGCTGCGATGCGGGAGATTTCTTCGGGCTGATGGGACAGCTCCAGGTCCAGGTGGTCGTCGCAGTAGCCACCGCCAACGACCCACTTGTTGCAGTACGTGTACGAACACTTCTTGCCTCCGCCGTGGCCCTTGCAGTAGCCTCCACCGCGGTCTATCGCATTGCATTTGTCCTCTTTGCACCTCGTGCCACCGCCGTGACGAATGCAAAGTCCTTTGCCTTTCTGCTTGTTAGTGCACCCCTCGTGTTGACATAGCTTGCCACCGCCGTGTGCCTTGCAAAGTTTGCGGTTCTGCGCCGCGCGATCACAGTTTGGCACACTGCACATGACCTTACCGCCGTGGCCACGGCAGCGTTTGTTCACCTGACGAATCTTATCGCAGCCTTCCACGACACACTTGCGTCCACCGCCGTGGGCGATGCAGTGGCCACCACCAAGGTCGTACTTCGTGCATCCAAGCGTTTTGCAACGTTTGCCAGGGCCCTTGTGTTCCAGGCAAATGCCTCCGCCGAGTGCCCAGTTCTTGCAGCCATCGGCTTCGCACTTCTTTCCGCCGCCGTGGGCCTTGCAAAAACCGCCACCTCGGTCCACTTTAGTGCAATCCTTTGCCTGACACTTCTTACCACCACCGTGCGAAATACAACGACCACCACCGATATCTCGTCTCTTGCATCCCTCGTGCTGACAAAACCTGCCACCGCCGTGTGCCTTGCAATATCTGTGCCGAGACAGACGCAAAGCGTTAGTGGTGGGTCTTTCGGTGAAGAACAGCAGTCACAGAACGCCTGTGTTCAACTATACTCACCCTCCTTCCATCCTCTTGTTCTCACAGCCTTCAATGGGGCACAGAGGCTTTCCCCCATGTCCTGAGCAATAGCCATATCCTTGGACCTGTTTTTCGCAGCCGTCCTGCTTGCACTTTTTGCCACCACCGTGCTTGATGCAGTAGCCGATTCCTTGGTTAAACTTGCTGCACTTGGGGTGTTTGCAGAACTGACTGAGCTTGTGAATCGCGCAACGTCCGTCCAACCCTGTAGCGGCACGTTTACATCTCTCGCGCTGCTTGTTGTAGTATCTGCAGCGGTTCTTGGTCGTGACAGGGACGATAGTCCCACAAGCTGGAGCTGTTGCCTCAGTTCGCCGGCTGCTATGACTCTCGTCTGCTCTCACACGTGCAGACGATAATTGCAGCACACCATTAACCGCAGCAGCGGCCTCCTCGGCCTCAGCTCGAGCGGCAGCAACAGCTTCCTCTGCTTCCGTGTCCGTGTCCTTCTGCTCCTGTTCAGCCTGAGCCAGCAGCATCCTGGCAAACTCAGCTCCGTCATGGTCGATCTCCGGCAACCCATCAGGCCCTACAAACGATGTGCGGAAGTCCAGCTCCGATGACTGCGTCGTCGACAGGTCAGCTGTGTCAATGGAATAAAACCACGACAAAATGTGAGTACAGCAACTCAAACCCATAGCCAATACATCGGTGGTCAATAAACGGAAGTTGCAAGTTGGTAATTACGCATAGAAGTCTGGATATTGGCGTCGTCCGGTCGCATGCCGCGCAAGAAGCGCAGATAGTCGTTTTCGCGCTCGTCGGAGGCGTCCATGGTTCAGTCCAAGAAGTGCGCGACTCGATAGGTAGTGGAAGTGGTAAAGAGATGTCCTGAGAACGCAATGCACAGCCTGTTTAGATGGTGAAGCAGCCAGTGAGCGCCGGATGCAGCCAGCAGCAAGCTCCTTGGCACAGACTTCTTCGGCGACAATGTGTCTCGTCAATTGGCGCCGATTATTGCGTCACCCCATTGGTAGAAATTTAATGTTTCATTTATACCAATCACCATCCACTGAATCACACTGGTCTTGGCCATCCAGTCAAATTCAATTCAATCAATCCCGAAAAGCTTTTTGACGGTGGCGGTGGTGACCATGGCGAGCGCGGCGGAGATCAAGCAGCTGGAAGCCAAGATCAAGGAGGATGTCAAGCAGATCAACGAGCTGCCCAAGGTGGTGAAGGCCCTGCAGCACAACGACAAGGCGGTGGCGCAGGCGGCCATGCAGAGCATGCGACGCGTGCTGCTGTTCTTCCTGGAGAAGGGCAACCTGCAACTCAAGCCGACGGAGCAGGAGCCGGCCAAGAAGTCCAAGGGCGGAGATACTCAGGCCATCGACAAGTTCCGTCGCTGGCTCTGGGACGTCTACGTGAACTTCATCAAGGAGATGCTGCTATGGCTGGGGGACGCCCAGGCGGACAGCAACCTGCGCGTCGGAGCGTTGCGCACGCTGATGGAGTTTGTGTCGCGCGAGGGTGAGATTCGCGGAGGAAATGCACCCACTTTTGGCAACGAGACGTTCACGCGAGTGGTGCAGGAACTGGCAACGACGGAGAAGCTCAAGGGAGAGCTGGCGAGCGTGTTCAAAGGTGAATATGTCGGCGCTTACATGGATGTCCAGTACTACATGGTACGGATGCAGGTGTGGGGTGGGGTGGTGCTGGGAGTGTGAGGTGAGACTGACGATCGGAATGCTGTTTGTGTTTGTGTGAGCAGCTGAAGAACTTGGCGCAGATTCTGGACAGTGCGCACTCTAAAAAGGAGAAGGACGAGGCGGAGGACTTGACTTTGGTTGCCAACGCGCTGCGAATGGTGGGGATGGTGCAGATGCCGTATGACGCAGAGGACATCACGTCGTTCCTTGTCGAGCCGAAGGATTCTAACCTGCCGGAGCAGGAACTGGTGAGCAGCGATGATGAAAGCGATGGCGAGGAGGAAGAGGCGCTTCCGACCGCTGGAGCAAAACGGAAGGCCGGATCTGACACGAAGGCGAAGAAGACGAAGAAGAATAGGGGTCTGCGCAGTGTGAAGCAGCACCAGCATGCCTTCAGTCTGGCGTGGATTGCCGTGCTGCGCCACAAGCTGCCCCAGGCTGCGTACAAGAAGGTGTTGGTGCAACTGCCCGACGAGATCATGCCGCACCTTGTGAACCCGCTGCTGCTCGCAGACTTCCTAACCGACTCGTACAGCATCGGTGGAGTCACGAGTCTGCTGGCGCTGAACAGTCTGTTCATCCTCATTCAGGACTATAACTTCGACTCGCCTGATTTCTACAACAAGCTGTATGCTCTGCTGGACGACCCGTCACTGTATTCGGCCAAGCAACGCGACCGCTTCTTCGGCCTACTGAACCTCTTCCTCTCGTCTACGCACTTGCCGGCGTACACGGTCGCAGCTTTCGCCAAGCGGTTGTCACGCAGTGCGCTGACGGCCGAGCCGGGCGCTATCCTGTTCATTATCCCAATGGTGTACAACTTGATTCTTCGTCACAAGGAGTGCCTGCAGCTCATCCACCGTACTGGCGCATTCACCGCAGCAGAGAAGGCCGCTAACCGCCGAGAGGAGCTGTCAAGCGGTACTGCTGTCGATGCTGCAGCCAAGAAGTTGTCCAACGAGAAGACCGAATTGGTACTGAAGGACGGCCACGACCCGTTCGTGAACGACGAGCTTGATCCCATCAAGTGTAACGCTTTGCAGAGTTCGCTATATGAGCTATACACGATGAAGCACCACTACAATGCCGACGTCGCACTGAAGGCGCGGATGTTTGAGGAGAAGTTGCGCCACCAATTCGTCGATGTGGATGAGAGCATGGAGATCACTTACAAGAGCCTTTTCGACAAGCAGCTGAAGCGTAAGGAGAAGGGCAAGGTTCCGCTGGCATTCCAGCCCTGCAAGGCACTCTTCTCGAACGGCGCCGATGCTGACGACAGCGAAATCAAGGAAGAGGACAACCTTTTTGCCCAGGTGTTCGAGCTTTAGAGTTTCCCTGGCTTCGCAGATAATATATCCATCTCATAGACGTACATGCATCAAGTGTTCATCGAATTGTCAACTGCATGACTGCTCGTGTTGTGCAAACCTTTGATTTTGGCTACAGTGCTGCACTGCGTGCACCAGCATCGCTTTGAAGTTGTACAGTGTGATAGACAAAGTATAAACAAAACGTGACTGAGGCAGTGTGGAGGTGCTGCAGGTGGAGACAACATCTTGGTCATTCCTGGTTTATCCACAGTTCCGGCCACTCCGAGGTCTGGCCCGCCTGAGAGTTTAGTTATGCGATGCGGAGAATGACATGGATACCGCTGTCGCTCTCTACCAAGTCACTGAGATCGCCAATTTTGAGAGCAAATGCAGCTTTTTCGAAAGAAGGAGTCATCTTTCCCCGTGTGAACGGTCCCAGGTCGCCCCCGCGCTTCGCACTGCATGCCAAAGAAACAGTAAGCGCATTAGTTCTAAACATCTATCCTCGAGTCCTTTAATCAGTGCTTCTGGCTCACGCACCTGCTGCAGTCACTCTCTTCTTTGGCGATTTCTTCGAAAAGCTCGCGCAGTGCCTCGGATGATCTCTGCAAAATAAATGGGTGGATAATACAAGAGATTGGCGTCAGTGCCCAACAAACCAGGCATCCTGCCGCAAGGACTCAACCAACGTACATCAGAGTTGGCCTCCACACAAGCCAGTAGCTTCTCGCGGATACCACCCGCCTTGGCCTCCGCTACCACCTTGCTACGGGTGATGGTCTCCTGCCGCCAGGACGACGGCCTTCTGGACCCCGAGTGTTTCACGAGGATGTGCAGCGCCTGCAATGGGTTCAAACACGCATCACGTCGCCATATTCAGCCCACGATGTCTACGCGTAGTTCTACCTATTCACTGGGCCAGCTGGACGCACCTGAACGCTCTCCGGGCCGGAGGTGCCGTCGGCCGAGCGAAGCTTTTTCTTGTCGGCGTGGGCGGCCGCCGCTCGGTGCCGGAACTCGCGCTCCTTGGCGTGTACGTGCGAGAGCTTCCACGTCTTCTCACCGCTCTTGACGTGCAGGAAGTACACCTTGCCGGGGCGGCTCTTGCTCTGCACTTCTTTCCAGCCGCGGGGCAGGTCCTTGGCCGTCGTGCTCATGCTGCTCTCTCTTGCTTTGGCTCACGGGCTCGCTGTTAATTAATGAACGCAAGCGATTCGTAGAAAGTCACTGTAAATTATAGCCAATCAATCGACAACATTCAAATGTTTTATCTATTTTTACAAAATTATTTTAAATATTAAAAAAGTTTGGAAATAGCAGAAAATAATTGAATTTTGTTTTAAATAATAGAAGGAAATATTCGTTTTGATATTATTAAAATATTATGGCTGAATAATTAAAAAAAAAACTATTTTAATAGTATTACCGGTAAGGAATATATTTGAAAATACCGGTGTAGAGCTTAAGTTTGACTGCAAGCTGGAAGGACCGTGATGGTTCCCCAAAGCTGTTCGACATGTGCATTGTACTACCACTAGCGCACGGTGCGCAGCGCACCAACATTTAGTAAGTACGTGTAACCAAGTGCTCCCGGTGTTGATGTATAATAACGAGTCGCATCAACACGGAGCAGCAATCGATGACCAGTGGTTGACCACGTACTTCGTGACAAAAGGGGATTCGAAAGATTTGCTTCTGTCCAGCAAATATGTTCTCTAGCTCGCCGACGCGGCGGCTCCCTCCCCAACTTTGAACGCAAGCTTGGTGTCTCTTCAACCATTCAGGGCCCCGGACCAAGGAGGAAGATCAGACCCTGCCTGCCAACCTTGTCTCGTTCGCCAAGCATCGAGTCGATGTACATGTAAGATGATGACGATCGGACGAAGTAATTTAGGAGATGCAACAATTATTCGAGGGACCCATTCTCGTTGTCGAGAGTCTCATTCACGTGTCCACAACCCCACAAGATCCATCAGGTCACATCCCGATGCATAGCAACTGCGAGTGACCAAGACATCCGGAGCGCTGCCCGGTGTATGCACTGGCAAACGGCCAAAGACGAGGGAATCCGTGCAAGTTTGGCGAGTCCAGGCGTGACACGCGCGTCTTGAGCGACGCCATTGTGTGGCCTGGTGCTTCAGTGATTCACGCTGCTGTTTCGCTAGCGGATCCATGTCGCCGAGCTCGGCGGGACCACCTCAGGCTCTGGGTCATTTTTGTTTTATCGGCGCAAGTGGCATCGTCTCGACTTGCTCATTTCGACTCAGACACCAAACAGACACGCGCAATGGCGGGTTTCTCTGCGCTGTGGCGGACCAAGCCCATGTCGGTGATCCAGGCCGAGGAGATTGCGGAGGACATCCCGCGCACGTTGAGCCTGTTCGACCTTTGCTGCATTGGAATTGGCGGTACCATCGGCAGCGGTATCTTCTCCACCGCCGGATCAATCATCTCGGAGACCGCCGGCCCTGCTGCCGTGGTGAGCTGGCTTATCGGCGGCGTTATTTGCTGCCTCAACGCCCTCGCGTACATGGAGCTATCTACACGCGTGCCGTCCTCGGGAAGTACCTACGCGTATGCCTACCACACGATTGGCGAGCTGCCAGCAGTCGTCGCCGCGTGGCTGCTGACCCTCGAGTACGCCGTGTCTGGTGCGGGTGTGGCGCGTAGCTGGGGAGACAAGGTCGAGGAGTGGTTGTTGCTCGAGTATCCCGACAAGAGCTTCCATTGGCTCAACCTGCAGTCTGCTAATCTTAGCGGTGGACTCATCCAATTCCTGAGCATGGTGGTGCTGTTGGTGGGCGTGCGATTTGGCAAGGCCTTCGTGAACACCGTGACGATAATCAAGATGTGTGTCGTTGTTTTCATTATTATCGCTGGCTTTGCTGCCATGAACCCCGACAACCTGTCGCCGTTCACTCCCACGCGGACCGACTTGGATGGTACGATGGCCTTCGGAACGCAAGGCATTATCACCGGCGCTTCGCAGGCGTTCTTCGGCTACGTTGGGTTCGACGAGATTTGCTGTCTCGCCGGCGAGGCCAAGAACCCCAAGAAGATCATGCCCATTGCCGTGATGGCTGTTGTGATTAGCACGATGGTGCTCAGCGCGCTCTGCTCTCTCGTGTTGGCTGGTATGGCGACTTACCTCGATGCGGGTAGCTTCGGTGATGGATTTGAGGGCCACGGCTGGAAGTGGGCTGGAACCATCGTGCGTGCCGGTGAGGTGGTGACCATGCCTGTGGTAGCACTCATTGGCTTCTTGGCGCAGCCTCGTTTGAATTACGCGCTTGCCTGCGACGGACTCCTGCCGCGGATCTTCGCTGAAGTTGACTCCAAAGGCAACCTGTTCAAGAACACGCTTATCACGGGTCTGTTCTTCACGGTGATTGCCGTCGTGGTGCCCTTCGACACGCTGTGGGACATTGTGAACTTCGGTGTCATGATGTCGTTCATCATCGCCAACGTATCGCTGATGTTGGCACGCATGAAGCCCCAGTCGCCTAAGCTGTCCCCGATTCTCGTCGCCGCGCTGGTTGTAACGGCTGGATGCACAGCTTTCCTGTACCAGGAAGGATACGAGAACAGCTCGTCCACGGCGTGTCTAATTCTTGCCATTATCTTCCTCGTCATCACCGTGGGTGTCTCGGTGGTGCTCTTCGTCAAGTGTCCGCAGACTGCCAACTCGCCCGGTCTGTTCGCCGCTCCGCTGGTGCCGTTCATCCCAATGATCTGCATCCTCGCCGACTGGTACATGATCGCGCAGATCGGCCACCTGGCGCTAGGTCTCAGTGTCGCTTGGATGGCTGTCGGGGCGCTGTCGTACTTCGTCTACGGCTATTTCCACGCGGAGTCGCGCAACAACTGGAGCCGGTTGATGGGCCACAGCCTGCCCACCCACGGTGACAGCCTCTCAGCCCCCATGCTCTCGGCCAAGTACTCGGTGCAGGACCTTAAGTCCCCCGCCGTTTAGGTAGTTTCCCATCAATATCAATATCAACGACTCCTCGCTAACCTTACGAACGCAGCAGTTTGACATGCATCATGTAGCCATTTCAATAATTCGTAGCTTAAAATTGTGGATCTCCATAATTGTTCATTATATTTCCTATAATGAAACGCACATATACTTTTTAACCTTGATTTACTACATCATTTACCCTTTTTACAGACGTTTTCAGACATAAATAGAAAGCCGGTTAGGTGAGACGATTTATCATTTCACATCCTAGGGCCAAAAAATGCGAAAAAAATCCTTTTAAGAACATGAAAATCGAATGACCGACCCTTCAAACCCGGAATCGCGAAAATCACCTGGAGTGAAGGAACTAACAGTCACTAAACCAAGGACGTTCCTTTATGGAACTCGGGAGGCGACCTTTTGTATCAGGCACCGAGGGATGACCTGATTCCATGAAACTTTAGGTACATTTTATGGATGACGATTTAGAGCCGGCACCCGGCCTTTCAAAGCCGAGAACCCTGATTAGCTAGACGGGTAAGTCTAATTTAGCCACTATCGCTGTCAAATCAGGTTAGTTGGGAAGGGTGGCGGCTCGTAAAAAGTAAGTAAGAAGTCCAGGCCAGTGCACTGATGTTGTGTTTAGACGGCGTTTGATTTAGCAAGGACGAAAACAGTACATTATGTAGTGAACCGTCACACCCACGCCAGATCAACATATTCCAGGCGACACTGCTAAGCAAGGAAGGCTCGCTCCTTCGACGTGCCACGGCGAGGGAAGCGCACGTTGGCGGTGAGTACTATGACTACGGCTCTGTAAAGTATAGTTGGCTAATGCTTACCGTGTGCTTGACGCCCAGGCCTACTAAAAGGAATGCTGGCAGCTGATACAAGCAACACCATCGTGTCCAGCTCGTTGCTGGTGGCCGAGAAGCTCCGTGCGAGAAGGTGGTGGCTCGCACGAGCAGCACCGTCGTGTCCAGCACAGCACGTCGCTGGAGGTCGCGAAGCCGTGCGAGAAGGTGGTGGCTCGCACGAGCAGCACCGTCGCGTCCAGCACGTCGAGTGTGAGCCGACAAACTCTGCGAGAAGGTGACGTAAGTAAGTGAAGTAGATAAGGTGAAAACTAAATGAA
>LGSN01000685.1:0-20887 GCA_001314375.1 Phytophthora podocarpi | reverse complement strand
ACAAGTACTTCCTCCGGGATCACCCGAAGAGCGACCCAGCCCTACCGACGGGTACACAAGGTGAGCAAGGTTTTTGGTATCCAACGGATACCGGAGTACCCCCTCCGTTAGTCGGTGGTTCGGGCGCCGTGTATAAGAGGGCCTTGCGACTAGCAATTTTCGCGGACCTGCTATACCACAATTGTATAGTCGTCCGAGCAAACAGCAAACATTTTCCTAGTCATACGATTCTACAGTAGGGCGATGTTTGTACTCATGGAGATCTACGCCAAGCGGTCTCGCGCGATCGCAGTATGACCTCAGCTTCATGTTGTGACGGTAATATAGTAAACCTGGTATCGAACACCGATGTATCAGCTTCAACTACTGTGAAGCGTTCGATCGGGAAGGAGAATCGGTCTTTTTCCGCTCCTGTGTGTATTGCAGCATACAATGCAAACACACAGGGTGTCGGCCGATTAGACCAGATCCGCGGACGCTTTCTATTGCCGATAGTTATTCCTATAAACGCTGGCAAAAACCTGTCGTTAGCGTTGATAGACATTGCGCGTTCCAACGCCTACCTGACACTGCGACTGGCGCGGCCGGAGTTGATTGTCCGTGATCCGCATCGAGCGTTCATGACGGAACGGGTTGGGGAGCTTATCAATCGGCCGTGGAAGGATGCTCCAAGTGAAGGGCACATGATGTATGATAGTGCTGGGACTAGTGAAGCGCACCCAAGCCAAACGGCTATACCGTCGTCTAGTCGCGATATTGAGGGCGAGGGGCTCATCGGTGGCATCAAAACATATGTATGCAGAAAACAATCGATAAAGAAGACGGTGTATCGTGTGCCGATGGGAAGGGCGTTATCCAATCGAGGTTACCAACTGCTGCAGCACTCACCATGTCTGCCTCTGTCGGGTCATCCATTCCGATACAGCATATCCGCGGACATGATCTAACACCAATTGGACGTGTTTGGGATAAATATCACCGGTATATCTACCAGTTGAGCTATTCACACACAATGACAATATTCGGTGACAATCGAGGTTGGTTAAATTGCGGAGCAGAACTAAATATGATGACACAAATCCCATCACCACTGCAGCAGTCGAGCAACAAGAAATGACAATATAGTTGATGCCAACCAGATGGCGTGTGGTCGCAGGCAAGTTGGTGACTGGTGCTGCGAGGTGTGTATCAGTGGTGGTCGCGTGCAAGATGGTGAGCGGAGTGCTGCAGCTGCTGCGAGGTGTCCGGTGGTGGTGATCGCGTGGTAACAAAGTAACAACGTGGTTATTTCAACAAACGTATAAATGGGATTTCGAAACGACTGCTTACGCAGCGACCATCTAGAAGTAGAGTGGATGCAAAACCGAATTCCAGCTACACCGCACCTTCACCTCTTGCACTAATGTTTAGCAAGCGCAGAATAGTTGGGCGCAATTTTCCCGATGTCTTGGACAAAATGAAGAGCTGACGACCATAACTCGCGCATTCGGTATCACACTCTGCTCACGCGCTACAACTAGTTTGGTGTCTTCTTAAAAAAAAAGATGTTCGCAAAGATTATCGTTGTATGGCTGGTAGGAGCTTGGGAAGCTGTACCAAAATGTCTCACATCAGCAGGCTTCATGTGCACCTTGCGAAGGAAAAAGTACGTTTTGAGATGCACTTGAATGCATGCTTGGCCTGGTGAACACGACACGCTACGGACTTTAAACCCAATGGATGATCAAATACACGTCGTGAATGCAACGTGAACGAGAATATTTCCTATTCCGATCCAATATCTAGAAACACGTCGTCGTCATTCACAGGCCCCAGGGCTTTAATTATTGTAGCAACGCCGTCCTGAAGCACCTCGCCCGCGTTGTCATTGTGCAGCCAGTTGGCTAGCGAACATCATATGCACTAACATCGCCAAAAATAGAATCCATTGCACGAGTAGCACCAAACTGCGTGAGTAGGGTAGTTGCTTGCTTTCGTTCCAACTGACACACTGGTTGTAGAGTATGAACCTGTGAATCTTGGACGACGTGGTGGGGACAACAGGCGCCTTGAGTGTTTCCTGCGAAGAAGCACGAGGGGAAATTTCTCACGGTTTTCCGTACGTCCTCTTGAGGCTAGGCAGTCTCATCTTGAGCTCGCTTGCCGTGCGCTTTGTTCTTGCTAAGCATCCCGCCACATACTCCCGCGTAATGCGCAGACCTTCACGCTCAAATTGCAGTGCAATTTGCACGAGAAATTTGTCCGCCCAGTTCAGGAAGTTTGTGCGCATGGCGCTGAAAAGAATAAGTGAACAAAGGATGCATGTTTCTTCGAAATTGTATACTGACAAATGGATGGCAGTACGAAGTCATGCGGGCAAAAGAGGGGGTTCTCTACACTCAAGTTAGCTCTGCGGATGAGCATATTCACTGTTCATGAACAATTCTTCTTGATGCAGGCGATGTGTCTCGGTAAATTAAATCTGTCGTAGTGTCGCCGATGAAAATATACCGAGGAAAAGCGATAAAATACTCATCGCTTCAAACCGAGAGAGATGATTGGTCGTAAAAAAACAAGGTAGCCAAAAGTCCCGAGAATGCTAAAAGGCCGCAAAATTCTCCCTTTTAGCAGGTATAATTACACCGTGAATTGGAAAACCTGTATAAGGACGCGTTTTCCGCCCTTTCACCACGAAAGGGATAAAAAAAGAGAGTGTGTACCATTATATCTCTTGGCGATTCGTACTCATTTTTCATTTCAAGATGTCTTTTTTTAAACGCTTGTAGCGCCAAAACCACTGCGAATTGACCCTTTAACAATGAGCTCCTACTTGCGCCGACCCCCTCCACTCAGTATGGCTGCTATTTTGAGCTCCAAATCTGGCAGGCAAAATGGCTTTCGAGCAGCTAGTGCTATTTTTGTTTGGCATTTGGCAGTACCGGTGGCTCTGTCGAATGCTAAAATTTTGCCAAATTTGGCATTTGGCAGCTGGATAGCAGCACCGGTGGTGATGCTGCTACCGTAGAAATGTGTTTTGGTTACAGATGTTAAGGGTCCTATGACTTGTGACGAGTACTTAAGTACAATACAAGTAGCTCGTATTAGCGAGTTTAAGAGAGACTTTGTATTTTGCAGTTTGCATTTTGTAGTAACATAAAATAGGCTTTCGTACTTAACATAAGGACGTGACCACAATTGTCGCAACAAGAATGGATACAATTGTAGCCCAAGCAAGCGATCTTCTACAATTTTCAGCTGCAATTTGTACTCGTAATTTTACGCGAACTTAACATACAACTTAAATAGATTGCACCTCCTCTAAAATGATTGAAGGGCTCGGAACAAATACAATGCATTCTGCAAATACAAGGTCTCTCTTAAACTCCCTATTAATACATGTACATGTATGAACGTGCATTGCATGAGTTGAATAGATTACCCAGATTTTTTGGCACAACAAATTCTAGTCTAATCAACGTGCATTGGTTCCTTTATCTAAGCATTCTTCTTGAGGGATTAGTGCGAGTTAACAACCGAGGCGTTTCTCGCACTACGCTCGTTAACTTACATCTGGATCTTGCTGAGGTACTGCACCAGACACAAATTGTTGTGCAGCAGCTTCTGCAGGTGGTGCCACTGCTGCTGCTGCACAGCTCCCAGCTCGTCTACCTTTGCAAGCAGCGCCGGGTTCGCCACCAACAGCTCCTCGTGTAGCTTCAGGAATCGGTTCAGGTATGCTTGTAGCACCTGGAAGTCACGACGAGTACGCATTTCCTCACGCAGGAATCCCAGGAACAAACCCAACAGTTTCTTGCCCTCCTCGTCAAAGTCGCCCATGCACAGCGTGCTCATTTCGACGTCCACTGCCGATGCAGACAGCGACTGCATGTATGCTGCCACCTCATTGAAGCGCGAGACTGTGTGGTCCTCATCTTCCTCTTCCTGCACAGCCTTAGCTAGCAACGTCGCCAATTTGCAGCGGGAAGTAACCATGCCCTCCGTCTTAACAATCCGTGAGCTAGGAGCAGCCACTTCGACGTCATCTTCCGGTTCCTCGCCGTCATCGTCACCCCACGCCTCATCGTTGTCACCAACGCCCCAACCTTCCATGGTCACGTCTTCGTCATCCTTCTTCTTAGCCTCCTTCTCTACCTCAGGTGCAACGGGGACAAAAGTGGGGTGCACGTCGTCCTTGCGCGCTGTCTGAAGAAAGAAAGGAGCCTGCTCCGGTGCCTTAGGGGACTCGATAGGCTTGTTACGCTTCTTGATAAGCTCGAGGTTGAACAGAGACTGCCAGAACGCACGAGGAGCCGTCGACAGTGTGATAAGTGACGCGTCCAGCGGGTCTGAGCTCTCTTCGCCTTCCTCAACCTTGGCACCCTCCGGTTGCTGTTCACTGACGCTTGTCACCGACAGTTGAGGGTTACGTTCGGTGCCGAATCCAAGCTGGTCGCTGTTGTCCACCTCGTTCAGAGCCACTGGCATGTCCATAAGCACGGGCTTGGTAGGCTCCGAGTCAAGGAAAACCTCCGTGAAGAAGGTGCGGTTTGCCCACAGGAAAATGCCAACGTGGCCCACGTGCGTGGTAGCGAGGAACTCGCCTGTGGGCGACACGGCCAAACCGGTCACAGGCTTCTGGAACCGCATCCAGTCAACGCACTTGCCCGTCGGAATATCCCACACACGCAATGATGCATCAGCCGAGGATGAGAACAACCACCGAGCATCCGAGCTGAAGGTCATGTCTGTCACACGGTGCGAGTGGCCGGCAAAACGACGCACAAGCTTGTGGGTTATCACATCGAACAGGCGAAGCACCTGGTCATCGCACGCCACGCACAGCAAGTTGCTGTCATGGTGCAGCTCCATCTGGCTAATAGGAGAGCCAACGTCGATCTCATAACGCAACTCGTGCTTCTTGAAGCCCCAGAACTTCAGTCTGCCGTCAATTCCCGCAGACACCAGCGTCTCATTAAGGGCATCGACAGCCACGGCGCTGACTGGTCCGTTGTGAGCATCAGCAGCGGTCTTGTCAGATTCGTCGTCCTGCAGTGCGGACAGATCCGTGCCAGGCAACACAAGCGAGCGAATAATCTTCGGCTTCGGCGTCGCTGCCACCGGGAACGATCCACGAGTTTCTCCGGACTGCATGTTGTACTGGAAAATAGATCCGCCCAGGCTGCCAACAAGTGCGTAGTTGCCGCACGAGCTGATAGCCACGCTAGTAGCCTGTGTCTTTTTGCGGCGCAGATCCTCTGCATTACCTGAAGGAACGCGGTTGGTCGGGTCGAACTGACGCAGCACCTTCTTGCCAATAGCGCGGTGCTCAAAACGCCACACGTAGGCTGCAATCTCGTTCTCGTGGCACGTGATTACGTTCGCCCAGTCGCGGGCACGCGTCTCCATAGCAGAAAACTGCACAATAGGCGGCAGCTTCAGGTCCTCCACGCGCACATTCAAACTGCGCGCCTTCTTGAGAACTGGACCCTGGGACAGCTCCCTGCTCTGCTGCTCACGAGCCGTGTGGAAGACACGGAAGGCGCGGTCCTGACCGGCCGACAGAATTTGACAACACGTACCATCGGCACTGTCATCCATTGTAGCAAGTGTGTTGTTACCGTAGTAACGAATACGCGTCGGTGGCGCACGGTGACCCTCGCGAGACTTCAGCAGGCGAGCCGTCCCGCCATTCAGGTGGTCGAAGATCCACAGCTTAATCGAGTTATCAGTACCCGACGATAACAGCAACGGCTCGTTGGCCAGGAACTGCAGCGACACCACGGCGCCGTCATGTGCAGCAGCAATCAGCGACTCCAGGCGTTTGGTCTGCAGGTTCCACACCGCAATATCACCCGATCGCGATCCCGACACCACCAGCGGCGTCGTCGAAGCACCTGCATCCGTCCGGAAAGACATGGCCGTAATTCCACTCTGCTGCTCCTGTCGGAAGTCCAGCACGCGTTCGTCCAGCTGCAAGTGGTGCACCATGAGTCGTCCGTCAGCCAGTCCGACACTCACGACGTCCACCGCCGGACTCTGTTCCAGCGCCGTGACGGCACTCGCCCATCCCTTGAACTCGTAGATGCACTTCATCTTGCGGATGTTCCACAGCTGCAAAGCTCCTTGTTCCGAACCCACCAGGATCTTGTTCAGGTACGTGTCCGGGTGCAGCATCACCGTCGGCGTAAACTGCACTGGGAAAGTCAACGTGTCCACGATCTCCATCGTCTGCAAGTCCCAGATCTTGATGCTCCGCTCGTCATCCAGCGAGAAGAGGATGTTTCCCACCGTCATCATCTGCTTGATAGCCCCCTTGTGGCCCAGCAGCGTCTTGACCCGGTCCACTCGGTTCCAGACAATGATCTGGCGGCCACAGGCTGTGAACGTTAAGTGTTTCTTGGGCTGCACGGCCAGCGCCGCGATGCGCTTGGGCAGCTGCGGTGACACCAGCACGGGCGTCAGTTTGTCGCACTTGTACACGGCGAACGACTTGCCCAGAGACGCCGTGGCGAAGCTGGCCTTGCCCATGCCGTACCACACAATTGGCACATCGTCGGCCACGACGCCGATGGCGCGGAAAGCCTGCAGCACGCGGCTGTTCTGGGCGCGTGTCAACTGGTCACCTGACATGCTTCAGCTGCAGATAGCGAGACTTGTGGAGAGCGTTCGAGCGTGCAACTTATAGGGTTAGAGACAGAAGATCCAGAGCTTTATGGCGAGCTGCTGGTTGCTGCAAGACGAAGCCGATTGACGTCGTGACGTGCAGGAAGACGAAGAGAGAAGAGCAGCCACTTGAGTTGGTGGCGCGCAGCTCCGTAAATGACTGGAACCTAGCATTTCGTACTTAAATGAATATTGTGTGGACCATATTTTGCTTCGACTTTGTTTTTTGCATTTTTGTGTACGTAAAGGTTAGTACTTTTAGAAAAGTACAGTATGTCTGTACTTTTACATGTACCTCGAAGTTTCATTTTTTTTTAAACATGATACACTTACGTAGACAATTGAAGGATGGTCTCTATGCTAGTGCTGGTAGGCTGTGGACATGTGAGCTGCATGTAGCATTAGCAACATTGTCCTGTATACCTACTCGGAGGTTTTGGCCTACTCGGAGGTTTGGCCTACTCGGAGGTTTTGGCCTTCTTGGTGGGAGATTTGGCAGCAGCGGCGGCGGCAGCGTCACCAGGAGCTTCAGCGTCGCCGTATGTCAGTGCGCGCTTCTCACGGGTCTTGCCCAGCACCTTCCTGGCCAGTTCGTTGTCCCAGAAGCGTTCAGCCATCTTCTTGCCAAGCGCTTCAGCTTCCGTACGAGGTCCAGAGATGGTTTCTGTGGTAGCAACAGAAAGAAACAAGTAAGCATCATACATTCAGAAAAAGTATCTACACGTTCCGTACCGTGAACGCTCTCCTTGCCGTCACGGGACAACACCGTCGAGTTCAGCGTGAGTGTGTCTTCGTCCAGCGTTGCGCTCACTCCCATAGCGATCTAAAAGCAGTAAAGCAGTCGATAAAACGTCCATAACGTCAGAAATCGCTGCGATAAAGCCTTCCCAAGATGAAAACTGTAGATGCAACGCACCTGGCACCCGCCTTCGAGATGGTACAGCAAACTGCGCTCCGCCTTGCACAACTGCGCCGACTTTTCATCTGTAATGGTCTTGAGCATCTCGATCGTCTGCAACGCATGAAACCAAACCCACCACAATCATCAGAACACAATCTCCACCACCGTCTCCATCCCAACATCTACCCTCTCACCTCTTCATCGTCGGCACGACATTCCACACCAATGCTTCCTTGTCCGACGCCATATCCGAACGTGTCCATGGGCAGGATCTCGTCAATGCGATCTCCCAAGTCTCCACGTCGGAAGCCACAGGCCGCCACGATGATGGCGTCGTAGTCGTCGTGCTCGTCCAACTTGGCCAATCTCGTCTGGATGTTGCCTCTCAACGTCTTGATCTCGAAGCTCGGGAACTGGCTCCTGAGCAAAGCTTCACGTCTCAACGAGCTGGTGCCAATGACGCTACCCTCGGGCAGCTCTTTCAGCGTCTTGCAGCCCTTGGCCTTGTGCTTGGGGTGAATGACTGCCGCGTCCTCCGGACTCTCGCGCTTCGTGATGGCCGCCAGCACGAGCCCGTCCGGCAGCGTTGTGGGCATGTCTTTGAGCGAGTGCACGGCGAAGCTGGCGGTCTTGGCCAGCAGCGCCTCCTCCAGACTCTTGGTGAAGAGACCCGAGGCCGTGGACGAGCCCAAGTCGCTCAGGTGGCGGTCCAGCACCTGGTCGCCCACGGTGTCCTCCTGCCCCACGACGAAGTGCAGGGCCGGGAAGCGCTGCTCCAGCATGGCGATCACGGTGTTGGTCTGTGCCATGGCCAGCTGGCTCTTGCGCGAGGACACGAAGACGGTGCGCTTGGCTGGGTGCGTCGGCGGCGTGGACGGTGTTGACGACATGGTGGAGAGTTAAGACGATGCGAAGTGAGCGGCTGAGGGAAGTGCGTGGCAATTTGGTGTGTCGATGGTGTGGTCGGTAAGAGGGGGCGTGTATTGGCCAATGGACGCCTTTGAAAACCAAAGAGATTGAGAGGCTATGACGATTGTACGATGGTATAATGGCTACATGTTGGTCACAGCGGAACTTGAATTTGTACATGTACCCATGAGCATTGCTTCAATGGCAACAAATGAGTTTTTATTATTATCGGGGCATTGGAGTTGTTACTCACTGTGGCTCCGAGCGGACATGTCCAGCGCTGCTGATTCAGTTGAGTTAAGCTTCGCGATGGTGATCAGCTTGCCAGTAGCTTAGCCTTACACTGCCAAGCAGTTGAGTTTTCTGCACAGCACTGCTAAGTGTTGCTTCTAGTAGACCACTGAAGCTTTCGTGTTTGAGTTGGAAATCGCCTTCGGAGGCACGTGCTTTCGTTGCTGTCCGCGTGCACGATCCAGAAACTGCTGAAAAGTGAATTAATAACACCACACCGCGCTAGCTTTTCACAGGAAATCAACAACCTGGCTACATTATTCCGGTGAGGACTTTTTCCCGTGGATGAAACCACAAACTTGACGTACTATGTACTGTCTCGAGCCCAAGCAATTAGGAAAGAAATTGAGGTGTCTTCGGAGCACCTTCCGTCAAGTCGGCCAGGCGTGGATATCCGTTGAAGCCAAGTTTCACGGGCATTTTTAAGACGAAGCGGATGTATCAATTAGAAAGAAAGCAACCTGACGAATTTGAGTTATGTACGAAAGTGCTCATCTGCTGCACTGACATCCTTAGTCATAGCCTATGACTTATAGGAATATCCCACAATTTAGAAGACGGCATAATAAATGGGATTTTGTCCGCGAACGTGGCAACTGTTTTTGGGATACCGTGGCCGTGGTTACGTTTTTCTTTAGTATCATTCAGTACAGTTGTCGCTTCACCACCTATCGTCATCGATGTGTTTTCCTGTTTTGCTTTCTTTGGGGAGACCAGTGGAGAGCAGTCTCTACAATACGAGATCATCCAACACTTGCCCAACACATTTTTCGTGAATTTGTTCAGTCTGCCTAACTGCATCACTCGCTGGGCTTTCAAGCGATCACTTCTTCGCATCGAGGTCTGACTGTACGCCCCGCATTCGTGCTGGAGTCGCAATCGGGGATGATACAGTCACAGTTGATGCAATGGGTTGCCTACATCTACATCATGCAAGTATTCCTGTTTCGTAGTGGTACATCTGCTCGACTTGCACGTTTTCACGTATTGTTTTCATGTGTCTGTATTTACAGGTGCCGATTTCAGCTTTATGTTTCAGTGGATACGAGACGCTCACTAAAATTCGCCACAACATCCTCCAATCCACGGCTGTAAGCTTTTAATCAAACACAAAAGCATTGGTCGTAGGTCGAAAGCAACTAAAAAATTGAAACTGGCGGATGATTCCTCTTCATTGTCAACAAAAGCGCGGCGTTAGCATTTGACGACGCTGCACGATTTCAGTAGCCGCTTCGTAAGCTGCAAAATGGCTTGAAAACATGGCAGAATCTGTACGTCTATCGCTGGATACAAACGCTATTGCACTAACTGAACCATCAAATCGACCACGGCGTGCTTAGCTTATCATTATCAAGGCATACTCAAGAACGTTTGCTAATCTTCCACAACGACGGTCGGAATGGTACCGTCAATTCAGTTATTTCAACTTCAATCCACAATAAACGCAGGACATCATCCTCGGTTCACTCCGTCTTCATCCACTGCCACGGAGCTTTAGTTTTAGAGGTTACCCCAGTGTCCACGGAAACAATGCCTCGCCCCGCAACAATGACCTCCGCGGTTGGCCACGCATACATCCGCAGCAAAATGGCGTCGATCTCATCTAACGATTTACCAAGCGAGACCAACTTCATGATATGTTCCCGGCGCTCTTTGGCTTCGTGATCCCTACAGTGATCACACGCAGATCCCAGTACTGACGCCACTTCCACAACTGCGTTCTCACTGACGCTGTTACTGGCAGCATGATGCAAGAGCAACCACCCGCGGCGAATCGTATCGACGCATCGCGGAAGACCGTTACCGTCACTTTCAAGCACATTGCCAGTTCGGCATGAAGCAAACACCATCGATCCATTCGCAGCAGCTTCCACCTTGAATTCTTCACTAATGCCAAGAAAGGGCGACTCGAAAGAGCAGCCACCATTCGCACCAACAATCAGCTCTTGTCCGTCAATCGCCGCTCGAATGACAACATTCCCTTCAGCCACACGATGGAGCACGACCACTTTTGCCTTAGACTCAGCATCGTGCAAGCAAAGAGGGAAGCCCTGATGATCATAGCACGATGCAGATTGCATGATTAACGGCGCATCATACGGCGGAGCACTTAGCGTCATGTTCTCGATGGTTCCGAGACTTCCAAACTGCTTCTGAGGGTCGAAGTTGGGAAACGCCGTTGAACGGGATGGGGCAGGTGTCATAAGGGGCCAAACTTTAAGCGCGTTTATCTCCTTTCATCGTCGATATCTGTCTTCTCGTTCAGGATTTGCCGAAGATCATCCAAAATCTGGTGAGGATTCATGAGGCTGCTGGTGACATCGTCTTCACCTTCTGCCTTGGTCGAGCCCAGACAGTTCAGCACTGCCAGAGCACGCTGTAATCGACCATCAGTCTCGTTAAGAAGGTCGACGGTCTCATCGTTACTATCATGAGTGAGCTCACCCAGTAGTTCAGTCGCGCGCGCGATCACTGAAGGTGGGCAGCCAGCGAGAGCTGCAGTGTTGATACCGTACGACTGGGAAGCAAGACCTTCCACCACACGGTGCGAAAACACGAGTTGCTTGGCTTGGCCTCCAATTTGATGCTCAAGAACCTCCATGCGATATGGTCGAAGTTCTCCATAGCACGTATCACCGACCAAGTCACTCAATGCTGTGAAATGAGTCGCAAACAGCGTGCGCATCTGTTTAGAGCACAAGGCCTCAAGGACAGCACCAGCAATCGCAATGCCATCGTTCACAGCAGTTCCGCGGCCCACTTCATCCATCAACACCAGCGAGCGGCTAGTCGCCTGCGTCAGGATTGTCGAGGTCTCTAGCATTTCTACCATGAACGTACTTTTGTCAGCGGCCAGATCATCTGCTGACCCGACCCGACAGAATAGCTTGTCAACAAGGCCAACACGCGCAAATTTTGCTGGTACGAAGCCGCCCATTTGCGCCAAGATCACGAGATGCGCGCTTTGCCGCAGGAACGTGCTCTTCCCGCCCATATTAGGACCCGTAAGCAGCCAGCAAGATCCCACTGGGGCTGCTGCCAGGTGCAGACTATTGGGCACGAAAGCGCGCATACCGCGCGAGTTCGAGCCTCGGAGGTGTGCTGCTTCCACAACAGAATGTCGTCCATCTTCAACGTGCAGCTCGCAACTACCATCAAGTAGTGGGCGGGTGAAGTTGCGGTCGAGAGCCACTTGAGCATGAGAACACACGACATCTATCTGGGAGATCGCATGAGCCATGGATTGCAATTCATCGCGCACGAACAAAACCTGGTCACGTAGCGACGCAAAAATGGCAGACTCCACACGCTCTACCTCCATCGCAGCTTCCGTAAGTTCGCGATTCAGCTGTCGTAACTCCTCACTGCGATACCGCACCGAGTTTTTCAGAGACTGGAATAGAGTCAACTTCTCTAGTTCGTGTCGTCCACGATCTGTCTTCAGCAGTTTGGCGTTTTCATCATGAGGTAGATCAAGGAAATAGCCCTTCTCTGCCTGGAAGACAACACGGAGTCGCGTGGATCCTACCAATTCACGGTATTTGGCCTGAAGTTCCTGCTTTTCTGGCGACTTCGGATCATGCCGCAGAATAGTTTGCCACTTGTCCAGCTCCGGGGAGTATCCAGCACGAACGAACCCGCTTTTGGAGTTGAGCGACGCATAATCGTCTTTGAGTGCTGCATGGATTTCTTCAGCAGCCTTGGCAATTGTTTCGCGCTGCAACTCACTTGCAACAAGGCCATTGCAGCAGTCATCCAGCAATGCTGGTAAGCCCAAGGCCTCCTTTCCGGGGAGATCTGGAAGACGGCTATACCTGAGACGCTCATTCGCTTTTACAAGTTCAACTAATTGTTTGGCTTCATCGATGGTCGACGCCACATTCTTGAGATCCTTTGGGGTGCCGACTCCAATTGATAGCCGCTGGAGGTTTCGCTCCATGTCAAAGACTTCTGCAAGCTGTTTTCGCGTGCGTTGAAGCAATTGTTCCTGTCCATAGAAATAAGAAACCGCATCCAGCCGACGTTCGAGAAGCTCGAGGTTCATCAGTGGCGATGCCAGATGAGCCTACAACAAATTGAAAAGGTGTCAGTGTCAGTGTCAGTGTCAGTACTTACAACGATAGTTAAGTGAGCAGCATTGGTACCTACCGCAAGAAGCCGTGAGCCACCAGGCGTTGTAGTGGAGTCAATGGCTTGAAGTAGACTCGACGCTTTTGAACCACTAAGTGACTTCGCAAGCTCAAGTCCTCTCCATGCACTCGAGTCGATAATCATGTGGTCAGATGATTCAACATGAAGTGGTGCCCGGATCAATGCACTCCTCCCACCATGGGTGAAGTCCACGTAGTCCAGTATCGCTGAGACTGCTGCCTGCTCCGGTGCGTCGAGTGTCTTGATTGCAGCGCCACGAATTCGACGCCCGTTACTACCTGCTGCTCGCGGGATAAAGCTCGCAGCAGGCCGAAATGTTTTCATGCATGTGTCAGGAAGCACTGTCTCCAATAACGCGACGGCATCCTGAGGCATGTCTACCTCCATTGAGTTAGCCTCCTCTGACTCATTTCCAACCAGCAAACTTGGCAGCAGAATTTCTTTCGGCGAGCATCGCAAAATCGCGCTAGCAAGTTTCTCGCTCGTGGACGTGGTTGACATGAACTCGCCCGTCGACAAGTCAGCCCACGCGAGACCCCACGTATCTTCATCATAAAAGAGAGACGCCAAATAATTGTTTTCCTTCGGCGTGAGCATCGTGTCTTCCACCAGAGACCCAGGCGTGACAATCCGCACAACTTGGCGGTCTACAAGAGCATTGTACCCTCGCTTCTTCGCATTCGATGCACTCTGCAGCGCCACACAATTGCGAAGTACAACCATAATGAAAAGTAAAATGAATTAATGAATATTTTCTCAAACGGCCAACAAAATCCTCAAACCCACCTCAACTTGATTGCAGATCGCCACTTTTACGCCATGATGCATCACCTGCTCACACCAGGACCATCAACTGTCAGCGTAAGCTCAATCTGCACACAACTCAACAACAAGAGCACCACCTTACCAGCTTCTCCACGAACGAGTCCACGGACCCAACAGGGAATCCGCACATCTCACTCAGAGCGTGCACCTGCGCCTTCTTGGACTTCCTCGTCAGTGCCAAGTTCAGCAGCTACCCACAACACCCCAATAAAAAATATAAACAATAATAATAGTAAGTCTCCTAATCCCCCCCCGCTCGCCTCTCTCTCCGTCAATTACATGAGCTGCTCGTCGCGCATCATCCCCGAAAAACTCGTAGAAGTCCCCCACTTGGAACAGCAGCATACAGTCTGCAAGGCATAGTCACAACAACCGTATAAAATATTAATAATGATTATTTCATTATAAAATTTACTATAAATTGCTATTTCTTCACCTGGATACTCCTTTTTGTGGGCGAGGTATTGCTCCACCATGGGCGTCACTTTGGTCGCCTCGTTCTCGGTGGACACTGCGTTGTTGGACGCCAAACCTGCACCGGATGAGAGCCAAGACGTGCGGCTAACATGTCGGCGACAGAGAGACGAGACCCGACTCGCGGGAGCGGAGATACGAGCACGCGAAGCGGCCCCACGACCACGGCAGATTAGGCGCTGCATTGGTGACCACAAAATGTGACAGTTGATGGGATATGCCGGAGGATGTAGTAATCTGCGACGTGTGATGAACATGGCTACATTTCGTGTAACCATGTTCACCAAATATTGGCACACTTGGAAAAGAGACTTGACTTGAATGACTCAATGATCGTGTATCCAGCGGAACTTAAAGCTGAAATCAGCACCTGCGTTTTTAGTGGAGAGAATACTTTATGTGAGCCATACGAAGTCGCTCTTGAATAAAATTCGACGTACCAAGCAAGACGTACCAACGGCACTTGCAAGACGTACGCAAACCACAGCATTAACTGCGCTTGGGCCATTCCTGCTTGCGTCTCCATGACAAACGCAAGTTGGCGCAATGGTGCGATCCCAAGTGTGTGCCTGAGAATCAAAACAACTACAACGAGCGACGCGAGCTCTAGACCACAATACACGAGCACATTGTTGATTGCAGCGGAGAATTGATGACTTGAAAGTCCAGCAAGCGAAGGGTAGTAGCGGCAGTTGGGTAAGCGGAATAAAATCATGCGGTGAAGAGCTGCGTTCACGACGAGTAGAATCCGTTAGTACTGCCTTTACTTTTACGCATGTAGGCTGCTGAACATACGTACCGTAGATGAAAGGCACGATCACTTCGGTGTATTCGACTAACACAAGGTATTCCGTAACGAAGAGCACGTGCGCAGTTTTTCGAAGCAATAAAGACCCTTCTTCTCGTGAGAACATGGCACTCAAATCATTCACTGTTGTCGTTGTTTCTCCAATTTTCGTGTAGCGTGCGGGTAATACTTGTCCTCTCCCGTGTACTCGTTTGTTGTGACTTTGAGGATGGCTAAGGCCAGCAGGCACTATCGTATTCACCTTGAGAGACTTGAGAGTCTGGATATCCGTTAGAGAAGCTTTCTTGTCTATCCCAGGGCAACGACCCACACAATTCCCAACCGCCGGTTCTGGTGTCGAGTTGCAGCTAACTTTTGACAATATACCAGCTTTCGTCAGTATCTTTGTTTCGGGTTTTTGTAAACTGAGTGCCACCTGGACAAAATTCATCTTTGCAGCCGGGTGTGTTTGCGGGATCTTGTTCAGCAGTTCTTTAATGTTGTTCATCACCTTTGCCACATCACGAATGGAAAGCCAAAGTTGCACGAGGTCCAGAATCATGACTGTAGCTGTGGATGTAGTTGACGATGCATTCTGCAGGGCACTAGACATGTAAAGTGCATTGAACACTTCGACATTAAAGACGACAATCTCAGGTTTCACGTCGTTTTGGTCGTCGAGAAGACGGCTGATCAAGTTCTTGCTGATCAGCTTGATGATTGGGAGGACGACAGCGAATAATGCCTGGCTGGTGCCACTAAGCGACACGAACCCCAACAAATGCAACGGGTAGACAAATGCCAGCGATGCCTCACTTGCCATTACAGCCACGCGTCGTTTAATCTCGTGTCTTAGTGATTCATCTGCTTGCAACTGAACTCTCCAACAAAAGATACAAAATGCGACGATAGCAGCGATGGAGGACGGAGTGACGACTACAGTAGTAAAGGGCAGTGGAAAGACAGTTACTGTGGCAGCAACGGAGGCCACAGCGGTTGATACGGTTGCTGCTAAACCTCCAATGGCTATAATGTGGTGGGTCTTAACCTTAAGACGAGGAACATATTGCCCCATTTGAGTCATCGCACATCCGTTGACAAACCATGCCGTGGTCAAAAACCGAATCCAGAAAACCCAGTTTGCGTTCACGCCATCTTCAGGAGCTGCTAATGGAGCTACCTCTGCCAATACACCCACTGCCAGAGAGGGAAGTGGTGTGATCAAGCAAATAAACAGCAACCGTGCGTAGCCCGAGTCTGCCAGGTAAGTGCCAAGATGGCGCACTCTCTCAGCCGAGTAAGAACCATGAAACTCGACTTGAGTCGATATCCATGCTTGCTCAGCTCGAGTTACAATGTTCCGGAGTCTCTGCATCACTCGACGTGGAAACTGGAGAATATACGGACGATGCTGTGCTTTTTTAGCCGCGACTCGACCATATTTAGTGGAGTTTTCGTCCATGCGAAGGTGAGATTTGTCAACAACTTCTCGGAATAGCATCATAAAATTGATCGATGTCCAAGAACTCCCGTCACTTCACTAACCATGAAGCGTAAGGAGCTGTTAGCTGCCTGTGAAGAGCTAATCAAGTCGTTTGATCCAGCCAAGACCACAGTCGATGCCCATGCGACGGAAGAGCTTCGAAGGTTGTCGTCTCCAAGCGACCAGCGATTCCTGCAGCAAGTGCTGTACGGGTCCTATCGCTATCGAGAACTACTGCGTCCCATGCTAACGCTCTTTCTCGACTCCCACTCGAGCCAAGTGAGCCGAACCGACTACACGAAGTTCCTCATCATGGGCTATTTGGCCATGTTTCGTCTCGAGGAGCTCGGAACTCCAGTGTTTGCTGGTTTGGCACTGGCACTCCAGCCCACAAGCATGCACACGTTCCTTTCGTACATTTTCAATCCAGATGAGCTTCGAGGAACACTGCACGATCAATGGACTCGAGTCCTGGATGTTGAATTCGTCGAGACGGAGATTATCGACAAGATGTTAAGCTTCAAGCCAGCCATCGACAAACTGCTGAGCCAGTTGCACGCCAAAGCTTTCGGACGAGCCGCTAAAGGTGACGGTGTATCAAACTCTGAGCTCAAAGACTCATCAAGCAAGCCACCGACGGTACCTGTAGCTCCCAACATTACTCAGCCAAAGCCTCGGCGAGTACAGGAGCCTATCCGTATCCCGCGCGAAGTCAAGGCAAAGCCTGTGCCTGCGTCTCTCAACAAGCTGTCGCTGTCCGATCTGCAAGCTCAACAAGAGGCTCGAAAGGAGCGGATTAAAGCTCAAGTTGCGAGCAAATACGACTCATCCGACGAATTCCAGTTCGCTACTGCTGCACGAGGTACGAACCTAGAAGCAGTTCGAGAGGAAGTTGAACGCGAGCGCGAATCAGCGCTGCAGTTCGACTTCAAAGCGAAACCTGTGCCTCGATCCAGTACATCGGCTGCAACTGCAGCCAACACCACCGAGGTAAAACTCACGACAGCCGCCATTTTACGCGAAGACGCCCTGTACCAACGCAAGAAAGACCGCGAAGCAGCTTTGATCCGTGCGTACGAGTCGGAACTACGTGATCCACTTGAATTCTACCGCTGGCAAGCCAATATGCAGCAGCAGGACGAAGAAAATTGGCGTCGGGAGGTGGAGACGCGTCGTCTTGAGATGGTCCAGGCTCAATATGATGCTGTGGAGGCTGCGCGTCAGGCGAAGCTTGAGAATCGTGAGGTGGCACTGGAGATGAAGGAACATGCCAAAAGCCGAGCTGCCGAGCGTGAACAGGAAGAGAACGAGCTGGTTGAAAAGTACCGACAGTTGACCGAGGAAGTGAAGCGTGTGCGCGATACTGCGCCTAGAGAAGCTGAAGCTCAAGTTCGTGAGGAAAACGCGAGGCAGCGTGACGCGCTACAGGAATTCCTGGCTGCTGAGCGAGAGCGTAAAGCCCAAGAAGACGCAAAAGAGCAGGCGGCACGTGAAGACTTGATCCGACAGATCCGTGCTTTAGACCGTGTACATCGCGAACATGTCGCCGTCTTTGACCCCACGGAGACAGCTCAGCTTGGCCTCATCCAGGAGATGTCACTTGCAGAGCTTCGAGAACGTCTTCGAGTGCGTCACGAGGAGCAGAAGCGCTGGGAAGAATCTCGACGAGAAACGATCCTCACCGTCAAGCAGGAGAAGAGTGCTGACTTGCTCGAAAGAGCGACCAATGCTGCTCGGCGACGTCGAGCTACCGCAAGTGCGAACGCTGCTGCTCGTAGTAAGAAGAAGGCACTGGCTGCAGCTCGAGAGATGGAAGAGCAAGCTCTTCGTCGGAAAAATAACCTCGAGCTCGCGGAGAAGCTCCAGCGACAGCGGGAGGAGCGCACACAACAGACTGAAAAACTGCGCTTGGAAGCCGAAGAATTAGCCACACGACGTCGATTCCTTGGTGCTGCGAAGAACATGCTGGAAGAGAACCACTTCGATCAGCTCAAGTGCGGCTTTGAACGTGAGGCGACTAACCGACAGGTGACGCACCAAGTCGAGTCGATAACCATGGAGAATGTCCGGACGCAGGAGAAGCGTATGAACGCGGAGTTCCGTGAACGGCAGCGTCTCGCTAAACACGAAGAGGAACAAGTGAGAACTCACACGTATTCAAGAGCTGAGGACGACGCAAGACGTCGCTGTCGTGAAGAAGACGAGACGTTGCGAGCACTTGTTCGTCATGAGCAGCAACGCTTTGCCCATGCTCGTGGAACTTTGCAGGCACGCAACGTCTACGCCACGAAGCAGACACAGAGCATGACAGCGCAGGCAAGGAGCATATATGCTGGTCGAACGAAGCCGCAGCCCAAGGCAGCAGCAACCAAAAGTCCGAGTCTGAATCAGGAGCAAGAACACACGCAGGTAACAGCTACAATGTGAACATCTTCTCATCCATTGGTTGGTAACTTCAACTTGAGTCATAGTAAAGTCAAATGATGTTTGTGGAGGAGCAATTGGCTACAGACAGGGACGAAGAACTTACACGGTTTCCACTTCGACAACGTACCGAATGCGAGCCTGTGCTTCCTTGTACACCACGAGTTCCGTGTAGTCTGACAGTGCTGGCTCCACTAATGTGAAACCTTCGGCTAGTGGTGAACTGGTCAACGTGTTGCGATACAGCTTCACCGAGTAGCTGTAAGGTGAGCCATCGTCCGGTCGGATTGTCACCTTGAGTGTAGTCTCGCACCATGCGCCGCTACCAGTCGCGTCTAAGCTGACTTCGCCATCAGCTTCAACCGCGTCGGGGGTTTCGCGACTCACCAACTCGATCACAATCGTACGCTGATCGTTCTGGTACTGGACGAAGTGCTCGCGGTCAGTGCCTATGGTGCTTACAGTGTGCGTATCCCCAACAGCAAAACTCTTGTCTGCCACGAGCTTGGTCAGGTAGCCTTGCGTCGTGGGTGTGAACTTCGGGTTGCGATCGTACCATACAATTGGTGTTGGGCTCGGCTCTGTCTTAGCCCACACACGATCGTACGGAAGGTCACGACCCACCTGCATCACTCGTCCTAGATGGAGCTTAGCTCCGCACTTTGGTGATACCAGTTCTCGGCGCGGATCGGGGTTATGGATGGCCAGCGCTTTCACACTATCCATTCCTTCTCGAGGTAGAGGGTCGCTCCCCCAAACCGCTGTTGTGGTCAACTCCGTTGGCTTTCCAAGTGACACTTCGCATAATAGCATGTAGTGAACCTCGCGCGTCTTCGTCGTACCCTTGTCTGGCTTGCCGTCTTTATCCAGAATCGGAAGTGCATACGGCGCGTCACAGTAGTTGAGGCTCTTTTCAGCTACATTCGCGAAGTATAGACCCTTGCCGTACGCGTAGCCGTGGTGTGGGGCCTCTGGAGGAGCTACCCGCAGTCCTTGGGACAGAATGCCCATCAGGTTAGTGCGCTTCGTTCCATGCCACAACAGATGCGTTTGCATAGCACGCATATCCGGGCGCTCTTCCATGAGATCATTGAACCGCTGAGTCTCGCCTCGACGCTGGACTTCAAAAACATTGCTGATCCGATACCGCTGACGATCGTATGAACGCAAGCCACCGAAGAAGTAGCGGTGGATGAGTTGCCGTTCTGCGTCTGCTGGTTGCAACGGCGCAAGATGCACTTGCAACGCATGGTAACAGTACTCGAGAGGGTTCTGAGTTGGAAGTGCTCGCTTGGCGCCCAATAGCATTTTGTACGTCTCCATGATGTCGGACAGCAGCCGCAGACGCGTAATTTCTACGTTCACGTCGCTCACCTGATCGAAAGCTTTGATCGAAGAAGCGAGTGCGTCCTCTTGGCAAGGCATGATCTCGTAGTATCGGCTGCTGCGCTCGCTCACCTTCTCTGTCAGTGCTTCGTGACGCGTAGCGAGGAGTGCGCGCTTGGTGGCCCCCTCGTCGCTAAGATCACCACTTGCAGTGCCGATTTCCTTCACCAACTCCTCCTTCTCTTCCAGCAGACCACGGATTTCGGCCAGCATCTCTAAGGCAGCACGCAGTTCGTCCTGTTTCGCAAGTGGCAAGTCGCCACCAGCAAAGCCGCAGCTGGACTGTGCTGCAAGCTGCAAGTTGCGTACGTCCGTGATAGCAGCTAGCATGGCCATAACGCTGGGAGAATTCACCAGGTCCGGATCGCGTGGCTCTGGGAATACAGATCCCTTGCTCGCTCCGCCTTCCATGTCCTCGCGAAATGATCTCGTCATCTCGTCATCCACCTTTGTCGAGTAGTTTACGCGCTGCACGAGGTTGTACTTCTTGGGCTTCTTGACAAACTCACCCGGAGCACGCGACTCCCACGTGTTGCCCGTCTTGATACGGAAAATCTTCTTGAACTCGCTCACAGCTTCTGCTTCATCTCGGAACGGAGTGTTCTGGAATTTC
>LGSN01000684.1:0-21437 GCA_001314375.1 Phytophthora podocarpi | reverse complement strand
AAGAGGGTATGCTCGTCCGTCGTGTTGGGGACGTGTGCCACGCTGTCCGACACGGCCAGGTAGCTGCCGTTGTACGCGCCCGTGGCATCGACGATGATGGCACCACTGGGGGTTTGGTTCGCGCATTCGGTCCGCTACATGCGCCATTGGAGATAATAGTGCCGGCAACACTAGAGCCAGCAGACCCATCTACTGTAGAACCACCGCCGACACTTGAGCCAACCGATCCGTCTACTGTAGAACTCGCACCGGGTAGGGGTTCAGTCCACGCGTTTGGTCCGCTGCACGCGTCGTCGGCTGTAGTTAGTGCCCCTGTGGCAAGACAAGCAAACACCACGAGTGGTAGCGCAAAAGTGTGCATGGTCCGTTGAGTTGAGTGTCGACGAGTAAAACACAAAGTGAACTGCCAACGAGAACCTTCCGCGCGCTTCAGCAGCACTGAGAAAACGATAGGCCGTGGATTGGATAGCCATGCTCATGTTGCTGTCGTCGACCTGGCATTCGCGAAGCGCACGCACACCACACGGTGTGGCCAAGACTAACCTTACTACCATCTAAGGATCGGGCGGGGTGCAGTTCACACCGTTGTCGAATAAATACTCGCGCTTTCTGCAGGGATAAAATGGAAGATAGCTCTATGTTGATTGTACTTTCGGGATAACAATGAAAGATAGCATTAATTTGATTGTATCATACCGGTACTGGCGCCTGATCAACAAAATTAGGACCTTGATTATGTCGTGCACTCACACCGCAATGATTTCTCGATAGGCACAACACAACATGTGCGCAGTTCAAGTTCCGGCTTGAATCTCTACCGCCCGACTCATGAGCTTGCTAGCAGAAATATGTTCGCTATGCAGGTCGACCGAAGTGGACATCAATTCTTCTGCTTCTTTGGCATGCTCATTTGTTATCCAGAAAGCAAGAGCAAGGTGCTACATGTAACATGTAAGTTCACACCAAATCTCCAGTACATGTATTAACCCCTGTACTCCCGTATTCTGTATCCTACAGAATAAGCATTATGTCAGAATTTAATATCCGGCTACCATAAAATAATGTTGTACAGTACTTCGAAGTACAACAGTATGGACAATCACCTCTTCTGCAACAAGTTGAAGTGCATTACACCATGTTTTGTAAACGCAATTGTTTGCTCCGTCACAAATTATTACAAATATCACACAAATCCACACCAACACAAGTCGCTGATCAAATCCCGACCAGTATGAAGGAGAAGAAGCCCAAGGCCGTGCCCCAGCATAAGGCGCTCGTGTCTGACCAGAGCCACTCGCATGGCGATGCCCACGTGACGTGGGACGAGGAGACCATCGCTCTGCACGACCTGGACCGCGGCACGCGCATGAAAATCGACGAGCCCAACACGCCTTACCATTACTATGCAGAGGGCGAAGACGTGGGCGGCGTGTCCCCTGCTCGAAGCCTCTCGGGCGAGCCCCCCATTCAGGTATATTTTTAGAAAAAATATATCATTTCTGGAACAGATTGTTATAAAAAAAGTTTTTTTACTTACTAACAACGTTTTATGATGTGTGCGTGTTTTTTTTATTTTTGCTTTTATTTTCATGTATTTTAGTGGGACGAGCTGCAGTCCAAGTTGCAGGATGTGAAGGACAAGAAGAAAAGTGAATGGGACTCCAGTGACGACGAGAGTTTGAGCTCGGCCTCGGCTTCAGGAGGACTGAACTTTGCTGCTCGGGACTCGGAGGGGAAGAAGATTAACAAGGACCCGCACTTTGCGGAGAAGCGCAAGAGTCACTACAATGAATTCGAGCGAGTTCGAGCCTGGAAGATGCAACATGCCGCTGACGACGACGAAGATGAAGACGAGGAGGAGGAGAAACCAGCAGTGCAGCCTCAGTAAGGACGTGCACGGGGTTGATAATTTTTTTCTTTTTCTTTCTTGACCTAAGGGAATGGTGTGATTGAGCCAAGGGTGAGTTGATAGATAGATTCATACTGGTGGAATGAGCTCTCTTGGTTGTACGAGGGTCTTGGTCTGTTTTCTCTTCCTGCCTAGACTACTCTGCTTCTTGCATCAGATGCTAGAAGTGGCTGCCGAACTTGGTTCGCCCAGACATGGAGCACTTGGGGGCCGTGCGGTACGTGGATTCGACCTGCGTGCCAACGGAACTCTTGGGGTCGTAATAGCGCGACCTAGGTCCATCGGCTGTGGAGCGGCCGTTCTTTGTGCGTGACTCAGTGCCGAATGAGTACGAAGCTGCTGACGTGACCGTCGATACTGCCTGACGACCCACAGCCTCGACAACGACCGAGTACTGGCCTGGCCCCACATCCGCTGTGCTCGAAGCGCGTAGCGGCTTTCGCTCTACTTTCGGGAAAGATGACACGGGGTTGGACTTCTGCGTCGATAGAACCGTACGCCCGATTGTCGGAGATGCTTCATACGCGCCTGGGCCGGGGTATTTCTTCTCACCTGCCATCGGCGACCACTTTTTGCCAAGGGAATAGCTTGGAGCTGCTCGCTCGCGTGGGTTGATGATAGTCGTGCTGTAGTCGCCAGGTCCTGGGAACTTCGCCGAGGTCTTGAGATCCGAGGTAGAGCCAAACTTTTCACGCCCACTGATGGAGCAGGATGGAGCCTGCGCCATCGTGGACAACACCGGCTTGCCAATCGACGACGGGATCTGATAGGCGCCAGGGCCCGGGGACTTGGATCCATTGTTCATCCGTGGGCGAGTGCCGCTGCCGAAGACCGTATAGGGTGCTGTCGCCTTGCGCGAGTCCACTTGTTCGCCGCAGGCTGATTTGATGTCTGCAGACCCCTGGTGCACCGGACTTCCGAGCATTTTACCCGGAGAAGTTTGCGCACGCGGAGGTGACGACGCCATGGTTGCTCTTGCGGTGATGGAGAGAAAATGCCTTACAAATTGTACGCTTTACAAGGCGAGTGCAACGATGCAAACGTTGCGCGCTTCTTGGTGGTGTTTCTCTCGGCGCCGATCGGAATTTGGTGCTTGATGGCCGAAGGACGTGTCAACCACAGAGCTATGGAGTCAGCGCTTCAACGAGGTTTGCTGTGTGCCTTGAAGTCTCACCTGCTAAGCGCGGAGGCTGGTCTGCTTCAAATAGGCTACAGCCAATAGTGTCGAGGAAAATCTAAACAATTCGGGGGTCAGACCAGTAGGAGGAGTGCAATGCCATGAATAGACTTGGGTCTTCGGTGGTTCTTGGCCTAGAAATAGTTCACGGACAGCTCACCGCTGGAGTTGGTGCGGTCACTTCACGAAATTAGAGCCTTCGTGCGATGGCAGGGTTGCAATCCTGCAGTGAGGATAAAATCACCAGAGCTCGAATTTCCATGCCAATTCATTGCAGACCAAGAAGGTGGAATAACCACCGGAATGACGCTGGCATGCTTACGTATGATAATCAATGTTGGTTGGCACGCAAACATGACGCGCCTTCGGGTACCACTAGCATGTCCCACGTCCTGCGTGCTTGACCGTCAAGTTGACGCAGCGCTAGCAAATTGCTAGCGCTGGCCCCAACGTTTGCTGGTCGCAGCAACAGAAGAAGGCGAGGTGTGCTGTGTGTAGATACATGTGGTAGATGTAGATACATTCGTTGCAGTGGACGAAGATTTTTTGATGTGGGACGAGTATCTTTTTGATTTCCCATGAGGGGCGGACAACTCTGCAACGGCCGATCGTTTGTATTTTTTCGGAAATTAAAGTACAAATCAGTGCTGTTCCTGTCCCACTGACTCAAGACGGCCCTGGCAGGATGGGATTTTGCATTCTCGCAATTGGCTCGAAGACGCACGGCAAGCGCGTGGCAATTGCGGCTCGTAGTCGTCAAGCTTGTCCGCAACCATTACAGGTTGTAGTGAACAAGCTCCAAGTTGGGCAGCTCTCTGGCGTTGCGATGATTCAAATCACCCGGGTCCTGTCTGCAGTTAGCAGACTCTGCTGGTCTGCTGGCATGCCACGGTGGCATAGCTGGACACCTCCGCTCACAGAAGTGAAACACTTCTTATTCAGGTCCGCCCTTCCGTCTACCGCTCTGACCCACCGGTTGCTCTCTTTTACAACGTTGTTGCGTCGTTGCGTCCGCGCTGCAAGGCAACGAAAGCAGTGGGAACTGCACGGCTTATTGCCCCATGAATCCATCCAGACAGAGCCAACTTCGCTGCTAATACGAAGTTCATTTCTCTTCTTCCAACTGAACACCACTCCACATCGATGAGTGACTGCCACGGCCGGTGTCTTGCCTTCCTGCAGCCTGGCAGCATCCACTGGTCTCTTCACGTGAATCCCGCGCCTGCACTTGCTCGCAACAAGGCCAAGATTAAACTGGCCCGTTTTGGCTCTCAAAAACACAAAAAGAGCCCAAGAAGTTTCCTTTTTATCCCACTTTTCGCCAAATCCGAACACCCCACTCGCTCACTCACGAATCTGCCTTGAAGCGCGCACCAGCCAAAAGGCCAAACAGAGAGACGCGCGCCCGACCAGTGATCCGGTGTACACTTCCTCCTCTCACTCCAAACAGCTAGCACCCACTAGCAGCAATGAGCTCGAATGGCAGCACTAACAACAGCACCACCGGGATCCTGAGCAACGGCTCGGGCGGCAAGATCGACTACGGCAGCACGAACTACAGCCAAGTGATGGTGGACGTCAAGGACGCCTTCGGGCGGGGAGACGCCGAGCAGTCACGGCTGCTGCACCAGCTCAAGACGGAGATGGGCGGCCACACGCACGCCCAGGAAAACCACATGACAGGCGGCGAGCACATCAAGAGCGCCGTGTACGGCGGCCTGGATGGCATCATCACCACGTTCGCCACGGTCACGTCCGTGGCCGGCTCGGGGCTGCCGCACTCCGTGATCCTCATCATCGGTCTGGCCCACCTGGTGGCCGACGGACTGAGTATGGGGCTCGGAGACATGCTCAGCAGTCAGGCCGAAGCGGATCTGGCCAACCACGAACGCTCCCGAGAAGTCTGGGAGTTCGAGAACTACCCCGAGGGGGAGATCGAGGAGATGGTGGAGCTCTACGAGAAGAAGGGCATCTCGACCGACGACGCGCTGCTCGTGGTACACACGCTGGCCAAGTACAAGGAGGCGTTCATTGACATTATGATGGTGGAGGAGCTCAACATCATGCCCGTGGACGATGACGACTCGCCGCTGACTGGCGGCATCATCACCTTCATGTCCTTCATGCTCTTCGGCGTTATCCCGCTACTCTCGTACCTTGTGAACTTGATCCCAGGCATCAACATGAGTCCGGAAACGACGCTGTATCTGTCCTGCTTCCTCACTGTTGTCACGCTGTTCCTGCTGGGCGCCGTGAAGGGAAAATTCGTCGGACAGAAGATGTGGCAGGCCGGTAGCTCCATGGCAATTAACGGCACTATTGCGGCAGCATGCGGATGGGTCATCGGCTACTTGCTGCAACTTACAGGCATCCAGAACATCGGATAAGCGGCCAGCATAGGGTCAGTTTCGCGTGGAGGCCCGCCCTCCTCTGTGCGCTTGGAAAGGGAGGTGGTGAACGTTGTACAGATACAGCCGAATCATAAACAGCTCGAGTAGAAGAGCTGACCGCTAGTAGCAGTTGTATCCACGACTTTATTTTGAATGATCCATACACTTGTTTTGCACTTTACGGCTCTACAGTTTTCTTGTTGTGCAGGATAAACGCACGCGATCTGGCACGATGTTGTCAGTGGGAGCTGTGAGAACTCGACCTACGCTGGCTCTGCTTGGAAACTCACAAACCCTCAACGAAGCCGGTCATTGCGCGGATGACATCCATGCACGAGACTTCAAATTGCACACTAATCACAAGCAGCACGGCAAAAGTCATAAAACCCATGGTGAAGAGCATTGTCCAGGGGGCAATGGGCTTCAGCACGGCTGCAAAAGGTGAGTCGAGGTCAAACAACGAAGACCGCAGCGCCGAGCTGAGAATCATGAAGTTGTGCAAGCAGCCGTTGTGCGAGCTAACACTCAAAATACGCCCGTCCGGTGTCCACTGGAGATCTTCGAAGCACAAGGAGGGTGCTTGCATTGATCCACTACCCGAGCTACTAGGTCCTGAAAGATCCGCAAGCATCGATGTTGACGTAGGTGGTGACCCTCCCGTTCCAGAGACAGCAGAGCCAGCATTTGAGGAAGACGGGGCTGCTGGCTCACTGTCCAAGTACTCCACCGCGATTTCTTTCCAGTCGCTCATTCGCACTACCTTGATGCAGTTGTCTCCGCAGGTTGCCACTGTACCATTCGCTTCGTTGTACACAATCTCACGGAGTGAGTGTTCGTGGAATTTGGCACAGTACTGCTCATGACCGATCTCGTTCAGATGCGTGGAAATTATCACAACGTAGCCCGACGAAAACCCCGCAATGATGTAGCCGTTGCCAAACCACTGGTACGACACGATATTACCGTATCGCGCCTGGAAAGCTAACTCCAGCGCGTTCTCCCTTTCGTTCAGATCGTACAGCAATATAGTCTTTCCACCCATATTCACCGACAGAATTGCATCTTTATCCTCCGTTTTGCCGCCAAACTACAGCAGTGCGAAATAAATCATAGGCCGTTTAATGTCAAGTACAATTTCATACCAACAACACGAGCGACTTTCAAGCGGATCAATGATATCGTACCGTGACGCTCTGTGGTGACGCTTTGATTTTGACCTGGTCAAACGTTCGACCCGAAGGCAAGCAAATAGTAATTTGCCGGTCTTCCGATCCAAAAGCAAATTTGTCCTCAAAGTTCCAGTCGCCGCACAAAATGCGGCGTTTGTGTTTGCTCGCCACTTGTGTCTTGGTACCCGTGGCGTGGTCGTAAATGTACACTTGTCCCCGATTGGTGCCAATGGCCAGCTTCACAACAAAATGCAAAAGTTAGTACCAGACCAGGACTCTACCTACTTACTCTAAGTATCTATTATTTTCTGGATTTGATTATATTATTTTACTGTACCAGCAGTGAGTGCGGCGACTTGGACCACTTGATGAAGGTGATGTCCTTACAGGGCAAGTCCACGAGCTGGTGCTGCTGAATCTTCTTGGGTTCCCACAGCACCAGCGACGCCGAGTTGGCCTGCACAATGGCCAGAATGTCTCCATTTTCACTCCATTCCAGCAACGTACACATACTGTAAAAATATCAAAAAGAATACATTAGTATAACTAGTCAATTAGTTGGGTTTGGATTAAATAAGTAAAAACAAATCTTCACCTTGGAGACGGCGGAACGATCTGATCCACGAGTTTCCCGCGTCGACCGAAGATGTGAGCGACACGAGACGTGCCTGAAGACGCCACGTAGTCGCCGTGAGGATCCCACGCGTACTTGACGGGACCCGCGCCGTGATGGCGAGCGTCGACTGAAAAGATCATTAACATGGCGCTTTATTGTATGTTTTAGTTTTGCCTACAAATTAAATGTCACTATATTAACCCCGATTAAGTGGCTAGTGTAGTCACGCCTTTGGGCCAATAGGAAGAGAGCAAGTACGTCAGCAAGAGACGAGGACGAGCTCATCAAATATAGACGTGGAAGGGCAGACAACACACGCTAGCCATTGCATTGTTTGACGTTGCAACAGTAGCTGAGCTATCGTCGATCTGACGGTTGTTTCGTACAAATCCGCAGTGAATATGGCTCCACCACCGACAACCCAGCAACTGACACCGAGAGGGCCGACCACGCAGTCGACGAATCCCATCTATGTCTACACCAAGTTCGTGGTCGCTTCGGCACGAGCTACGACTGCGATCGCAGCCGCCATGATGGTCAACAGTAATTCATCGGGGGTTAACGAGCTTAAGGCGCTACACAATTCTGTCAACACGCTCAGTTCTCCTCGCGAACGCAGTAGCCGCAACTCCCCGCGAGACAAAACCCACGCCTATGCGAGTCTGGTGGATATTGTGCGACCTCGCACTGTTCCAGGAGTATCGCCGCGCCAGGCATCGACGTCTCCTCGAGGAAGTACTGTGCAAAGCGACGGTAAACTGCCCATCGTTCGAAAGCAACCCGAGCAAGCGGAGAGTAGCAGCGACGTCAATACCGGCAGGAAGCAAGAGTCAAGACCACGGACGACGCCTGCACCCTCAACCGCAGTGCCTTTAACTGGGGACCGGGAGGTGTTTCCGGCTTGGATCCGTGAACGAAAGGATTTTCAGGTGTTCTTCCCTCGATTCGCGGATCACGTGGTCACTGACGACGAGATCCTGCAGCAAGGAGTCCCGAAGGAACCCGGTGAAAGGAACATTGTGGAACTGCAATGTATCGCACGCTGGATCATGAAGATCCCGTCAATGTCGACATTCTTGGATCTTAACCAGGCCACAGAGATCGCCAAACTGGCAAGATACCGAGCCTTTCGTCCACACGAGTATGTCTTCCGCAAAGGCGACCTTGGAGACGCTTGCTACCTCGTTTTAAGTGGAGAGGTGCATATCCTCATTGACGGCGAGAAGGTCGCATCGGTCACCAGGAATGCTGCCTTTGGTGACATTGCGCTGCAACTTGAGAACGCCACGCGTGGAGCCGACGTCCAGGCCGCATTTCCACCCGGAACGGCAACATCATCTTCAAACTCGTCGCTTCCATCATGCGAGGTGCTAATGATCATGGCGGAGGACTACCACAAGACTTTGGCGAGGTGCCAGACGCGAAGACGGAAACACCTCATCAATTGGCTACACACCGAAGTGACGTTGTTTCGGGATTGTGTGGAGAGTAAGCTCCACTTCTTCGAGCTGGTGTCGATCGATGTGCCGCTTAAGAAGGGAGAGGTACTTTATACCCAAGGAGAGTCCGTCGGTGCCTTCTACATTGTGCGCTCTGGTCGTGTGAGACTCGAAGTCGATATTCAGTATGAACGTCGCCATCGGTGGCCATCAGGCAAGCACTCATGGAAGCAACAAGTCCACGCAGTTCACTCGCGTGTGCCGTTCCACACTGAGGAAAGCGCGAGCTTTTTCGGCTTTGAGATGTTTATTGAGGGCCAGCAAACGCGAGCATACACAGTTGTGGCCGATTCACCGACGGTGGAACTGATAGCACTAAACCGTGTCGACTGTTTCTCGCCTTACTTTTCGTTTACACCACGGGCATTGGATCGGATCCACGACAAGAACGACAAATGCAGCGATATGGCCCAGCGAAAGGTGCAACAACAACTTCGAGCATTCCGTCGATCCCAGAATACGGCAGCGCAAAAGAATACTCCCGACAGTCACCCACCGGTCATTGTCCAGCGCAAGTTCCCCCACTCGCACGAAACCCCTGAATATCAGTTCCCATGCTTGCGTCCTGCAAAATGGAAAGCCGACAACGAGGTGGTGAGTGCGTTTCAACAGGCATGTCAGTGATAGCAACGCGAAGACTACATGTATGTGTAATGCAAAAACGCGTTTGTATTCAATGATATCGACTCCTTCAATCACTAAAATCAAGGAACGCGTCGTTCATGTTTGTCTTTTGAACGTCGAGATGAATCAATACAGAGTGAAGACCATCCCCAACGTCGCTCCGGTTATTGCTGTTAGGGAAACTGATGCATCAAACGAACGCGGTGCTGCCTGGGATGTGGTTGTCGAAATGGTTTTGTCAGAGCCGTCTGTTGTCGTGCTCGTAGTTGGAGCTGTCGTCGTCGTCGTGGCAGCATTGTTGGAATAGAATTTGAGTGCTTCATTTTCGCATGAATGGCTCGTGATCGACGCTTTCGTGACTTTGGAGGTCTTGGTAGCAGTGCCGCTGCAACTCACCCCTCGGTACGTCACGAACGTGGCTGAGCCATCCGCGTACAACGACACTTTCATGCTGGAGACTCCATTGTCGGCGACCAAGCAACTGTTGTCGGCCAGGAAAGCCGCGCCAGAGAGCAACTTCGCGCAATCGGCACCCGGTTCGTAGATCTCCATGAGCACATACGGCTTATCTCCGTAGACAGACTCCGATAATGCATCGTACTCGTTCGAGGCACAAGCTCGATCCCAGTACAGATCTTCGCCATCGATGTTGACACTTGTGCATGTGGCGATAGCCGAGCAGGACGGAGGTGGCGATTCCTGGAAGCCGATGATGGTCGGCACTGATGAACAACTCGAATCCGTGTGCAGTTTGTAGACCGCTGACTCGCCATGTGCGAAGTCTGAAAACACGATACTTCCAGCCAGGAATGACCAGAGTCGCGAGATCGGGCTCATATCTGCCGTGGGAGACCGGAAATGGTCGTGAAACCTTGGAAACCTTTGGGTACGGCGGCCCACGATTGACAAAAGATCGGCAAACAGTCGTGATTCATTCACATACAAGCGGTATTTTATTTTCATGAGTTATGCGCTCTCCCTAGCGTCTCAGCACAGGTGGCCTGGGCACCATGGCGAGCACCTGCAGTGTTGACTACACAGCGGAGTATCAAAGCGCTTATTCGTACTCGAGAATGATCTCGTCGACCTTGAGAGAGTCACCAGCAGCGCGCACAATGCTTTTAATAACGCCCCTCTTCTCGGAGCGAAGCACGTTCTGCATCTTCATGGCTTCTACGACAGCCAGCTCTTGGCCTAGTTCGACGTGTTGACCAATCTCCACTGCCACCGAAATCAGCATGCCGGGCATCGGGCATAGCAGCAAGTTGGATGTGTCGACCTCAGGCTTCGGCTGCATGTGCTTTCCACACGCAGCCTCCAGCTCATTGCGCACGACCACATCATGCACAGCACCATGGAACTGAAGCCGGAACCCCTCAGGTAGCGTCTGCAGCATTTGCGATGCCAACGGCACGTCTGCTGCACCGTCCTGCTTTGCGTACGATGCCTTGAATAGCGGCCCGTTGAGCGACCAGTCCACATCGCCCACGACGTGCCATTTGTTGTCCACCAAAGCCAGCGTTACCGTTTCAGTGCGGCGGCGCTTGTTCTCCACCTCAACCTCCACTACCACAACGGGCTTTGGCTCTCCAAATGGACCATCAATGCTAACAGACAGCTGAGTGCCCACGTTCTTGAGGTCGTTGCGCTCCGCGAGCGCAATCAATTCCTTAGAAGATAGACCGGGAGCGATTGCACGTAGGCAGGGAACAACTCCTGCTTGGTCCGAAATGAACTCCAGTTCGTCTTCGTTGAGGGAGTCGAACGAAGCGAAACCCTCCACGGGTGTCGACTGAATGCGACCCGAAATCTGGCTACTAGCGCCAGCCTTCTTTAGGTGCATGATCGCTCCGACCACCCTGAGATCCTCAATCTCGGGTGGTGTCAGCTTTACACCATCAAAGCCCTCCGGGTACTCCTCCTCAATGAATTTGGTGGTGATCTTGCCGCTCACGAAGCGAGGGTGGCGGAAGACATCCTGCAGGAACGAGACGTTGTTGCCAGGGCCGCGGATAACATAGTTATCCAGTGCTATCTTCATGCGATCCAAGCACTCAGGGCGGTCCTTGCCGTAAGTGATCAGCTTCGAGATCATCGGGTCGTAGAACATGGAGATGTCGCTGCCTTCGTTCACACCCGAGTCTACACGCACACCCGGGAGGTGAATGGGCTCCTCGTACTGGAGCAATCGTCCGATAGATGGCAGGAAGCCACGCACCGGGTCCTCAGCGTACACTCGGCTCTCCATAGCCCAGCCGTGGATCTTCACAGGTCCGCCGAGCAACTCTTTGGGCAGTTCATGTCCTGCCGCCACGCGGATCATCTGCTCCACGAGGTCCACGCGTGAGATGAGCTCCGTCACGGGATGCTCCACCTGCAGACGCGTGTTCATCTCCAAGAAGTAGAAGTTCTTGTGCTTATCACACAAAAACTCGACTGTACCGGCACTCACATAGCCCACCTTCCTGGCCAACATGGCCGCTTGCTTGCCCATGGCCATTCTCGTCTCTGGATCCAGCAGCACACTCGGCGCTTCCTCAATCACCTTCTGGTTCCGACGTTGGATCGAACACTCTCTCTCAGGCAGTGGCACCACATTTCCGTGCGAGTCTGCGATCAGCTGGATCTCAATATGTCGTGGGTCTTCAATGAACTTCTCAAGAAACATCCTATCGTCCCCAAAGCTGCTGGCCGCCTCTTCCTTCGACAGTCGGTAGCCCATGCGCACTTCCTCGTCATTGTATGCGACTCTCATGCCCTTGCCGCCGCCTCCAGCACTGGCCTTGATCATGACGGGATACCCGATCTCCTGAGCCACTTTTACGGCGTCCTCGGGCGTGTCGATCTCCCCCAGGAAGCCCGGGATGGTGTTGACCCCCGCGTCCATGGCCAGTTGCTTGGACTCGATCTTGTCCCCCATGGCCTGGATGGCCTCGTGACCAGGGCCGATGAAGGCCACGCCAATGGCCTCCAAGGTCTCACAGAAGTCCTTGTTCTCCGACAGAAAGCCGTAGCCTGGGTGCACGGCTTGCGCGCCCATGGCCTTGACGGCCTCCACGATCTTGGGGATGCTCAGATAACTCTGACTCGAGGGCGCGGGTCCCACACACACGGCCTCGTCAGCCATGCGAACGGCCACAGAGTTCACATCGGGCTCCGAGTACACGGCTACCGTCTTGATACCGAGTTTCTTACACGTGCGAATGACGCGCACGGCGATCTCGCCGCGATTGGCCACGAGGATCTTGTCGAAGAGCTTCTCCCCCGTGCGGGGCTGCTGGTGCAGGCGGCGCAGCGCCGCGGGGACGCTGCGCGCGGACAGCAGCTGACGCCGCAGCAGGCGTGCGGAGAACATTACAGAGTGATGGTCACAGAGGTTGAAGTGCGAGTGCGCGCGCGGAATGCGGAATGGTCGATGATGATCTGTTGTGGTGGTGGATGGGGTGGTGCAATCTTTTCAGAACAGACATAGTGAAAGCATGTGTAAAGAGTCCCGAATAGTGGCCCCCTGTCGGGTTGAAGTTGCGGAACTTGCTGCAACTTGGACAAGTATGCGGCATACAGTTCGTCAGTGCTTCTGGCGGATGTGTGGCACCAGAGGAGGAAAAGGCCGCAGCGATGGACGCGCAAGGTCTCGACTATTAGGCGGCGTCATTCCGCGCGGTGTTTGGCGGACGCTTTTGATTGTCAATTATGCCCCGTCAGAATGAATGCCTTGCTGGCATTTTGTTGAAGGCGCTCAGACTGCTACATGCAATGGTTGCGTTTGCCTTCGGGGCGTCAGTGTGAAGTTTCAATTGTACTGTACAAGAGGGGGTAGTTGACACATCACTCAGTTGGTTATGCCAAAGCACTGAAGTGTTTTTTTTTGGTGGTGGGAAAATCTACAAAAGCGCAGTCGCGATTGGATTGTATGATAGATGTGCGTTTAACAAACTCTATCAGCTCTTGTCCTTTGACCTCTGACAGTAGGAATGCTCCGGGAGCTAGCGAACAGCATTTTCGCCACGACACCGAAGCCGCGTGCACAACTTCCGATACAACGTGCGATCCGAGGCCATGCGCTTTACACCAGTTGCTGACAGTCGCCTCCATGTTGTTCTGCACCATCTCCACACTTCGTTTGCTTGCTCCTTGGACATCGAGGCTCGCCTCGTAGTGCTCAATGAGCTCACGATGCACTGCCGTTGTTCATGAACTGGGTGGGTCGGATTATCTGTACTAAAACGATACTGGACGTCCTAAAATGTCCTAAACAATACCGACGAAATTACGCAGCAGTATTTTAGGACATTTAGGACACTTTAGGACAATTAGGGAACTTTCTAGGAGCTTACTATAGTGTGTATTGTTGGCTGCTAATAGCCTACTACCCACGTGGCGGACTTAGCGACGGAGGCATTATATTCGTTTAAAACTATGAGGGCATTTTATTAGTTTTCTCTTTTGACAAAAAGTAGCACTCATTTCTTGATGTGTGATCCTTTTTGTGTCTGAACGATCCGATTCGGGTCCTTAACTACGCGTAATATTCAGGAGCAGTAGCTAGCCAAGTGACCACCAATGTGTAAACACAAAAAAAATTGTATTCCTAGCCTAAGACAATCTAGTACGGACTCGAATCATTCTGATACAATACTCAAATGACCTAGATCTGACGCCAGCATAATGGGAACGTGGCCTACTAACCAAACGCGTGAGCGGGTTCTATCATTTGCCTCCAACAAACCCGTCTAACGTAGCAATAAGCTGCTTGACACTCGCCGAAGTTCCTGGCTTCTTGGTGATGGTATCGGTTTTCGTTCGGATCGTTTGCTTCTCATAAGAAAGAGGCTGCTAAGTTTCTTGGGGCCACGAATGCGAAGTAGAACTGATCTGTGGGGAATTTCAACACCCTCCAGCCACTCGAGAAACTTATTCAATGGGCAGCTTTGATTCCATGATTCCGGTTGAGTGTCATCACCAAGCCGTAACATTTTTTGCCATTCAAGATGAATACATCCAGCGCACCGAATGCTTTTGACGTCGGTCGGTAGTATGTCCAGCTCTGAGGACTTCAATCTTCAAGAGTGGAGAAGCGTACCGTTTGCATCCCTTCCGGAATGATCAAGTCGGGCAAGGTTTGCGTCGAACGAAGTTGTAGGTTTTGTTGCTTGGGCAGGCTAAACCATTTGTGGCAGAGCAACTTGTATATCTTGCCTCGAATCACGGATGTACGTCCCGAGTCATCATCAGCGTGTGCTATAGCGAATTGCGCCATTTTATGTAGACTGGCATTGTTCATTTTTGGAAACAGCTTTCTCGGCAATGTCCTCGGATAGAAAATCCAAATAAAACGTCATTCGAAAATTCTCGTTACAGGGTACCATCTGAAGGACATGGTGACTGTAGTTCCCATCGCTCACGGCTTGATTCTTTTTGACATACTCGAGGATTCCCAAGGCATCGAATGAGGCGATTGCCTGTTCCTGTTGAAATTCACGTTCGCCTACATCCGTATGACTGAAGATGAATCTTGGAATTCCACCAAACTTGTAGTATCTCGAAATCAAAACGTCTTCATCTAGTTCCAAGCCACCTGCAAGGCACAAGTTGTATTCTTGCAGCTCTTCCAAAGTCCACACTGACATGATAAACGTGACTGGGTTTACTTTTATGTACTTGGTCAGGCCTTCAACACCAGAGTTAGCAAAGAGAATTGATACTCCACTCCAGCCAATGTCCCGATGAACTTCCCTCGACGAGCCGGAGCAAATGGCACTCGGCCTGAAGCGAACGAACATCCTTCGCTTCCAATTCGATAAACTCCTTGCTTTCAGCATCGTACCTGTGAAATATCTTCCCACAATTCAACACCAACTCAACAGAAGCAAGCTCTTTGACCTCCGCTACTTCCGCGACGCATAAGTTGAAAGATGCAGTACATGTAGAAACGACTCATCCCTGTACCCGGATTTCCCGTCACAACGATGTTGGCAGTAGATTCGATCTCAAAATACCACTTCACCTCATGATGCGATCATTTCTGTTATCATCCTCACTATCCTCCACTCTACGTTTCTTCGTTCGAATGGAAAAAGGCTTGTCAAAAAACCATTCTTCCACTCGGGTGCGTTTGCGCGAAATCTCGTGCTTCGGAACCTCCACCAGCACATGGATTTGCCTCGACTGTGGAGCGCACGTCTAGTCATGTTGTTGGCTTTCAAGACGTCTTCAATTGTCCACGTCACCTTCATCTGTTCTCCAGCGATTATCGCCCGAACGTGTTCGTGTATCTCCCGCCCTCTAGTTGGAGCGCAGCAGGATCATCGTCTTGCAACCATTCGTCATCCTTCTTCGCCAGCAGCTTGTTCGCAGGGAAAAAATACCCCTGCTCCGCTTTGATCGCCTTCTTCAAGTGGTCCACCGACTTGTGCGTGTCGATGTTGATGGAGAACACATTTCCCGTGACACCAACAATCGCGCAGAACAGCGTCATCATCTTTCTCGAGGCGGCAGATTCTGAAATGAAAAGAGAGAGAACTTTCTGTTTCGGTAGCAGGTCACTATCGGTCAAAACTCACGACAGATTCTTGAGATAACCAATGGTAATGGCTGCAAGCGCGAAATTACCACCAAAACATAAATTACGCCAAAATATCACTGCGCAGCATCAAATAATATGAACAGTTGTGCGATTTACTGAGCTGCCTTGGTACTAAGGTATTTGAGAGGTTGTGTGGTTGTTTCTAATTGATGGTGCTGTTGGAGCTTTATATCTCTGCCCTCGTCCATAAAAATTACGGGAAGGAAAAAAAAAAACTGCCGGCGTAATGTGCCGGACTACATGTACATGTATACTACTGACATTGAAGGTAGTTGCTTGGGGGGACAGGAAGCGAAAACAGGGTCCAATTGAAAAAATAAATAAGTGGAGTTGGAACGATCAACGTCCTCTGTTCGAGCGTTGGGTAGTACCCAACGCTCGAATCCAATGGGTAGTGACATCATGTGTGGCAATTTTTTTGGATATGCCTTAACAAACTTTCTAATGGCGATTTATTGACTAAAAGTGCTGATGGGATTCAATTAGTTATTGCGATAGGTTTCATGTCTTGCCAGCTATACTGAGATAGCAAGTACCTTAAGGTATGCTGCCGACATAGATTAAAGGTCCCTCGCACTTAAGTATATGGGATTGTTTAAATGTGATTTTTCGTGTTTGGTGACCTAACCAGGAGATTAGTGCATTCCGCAGCAAAACATCAATTCCTCAATCCGTCCGATCCATCCGCGTCTATCAGGAGAATGGCTCCTGTAGCTTCCCAAAAATGCTGCGTTGTTTGTCCGCTTCGATCCGTCGGTGCGTGGTTAACCCATTCGTCGTCACCGCACACCCTGTTGGTGCGTGGCACGCACGCTTCGCTAAAGGTTTTGGAGGTGTTGGGGGTAGAATTTGCATACCTGATCATAAACTTAAACGGAACATTGCAACGTATTTCCATCGCGATTCATGTCCATCAATCACTACAGATTCATCGTGATTCCCCAAATTCTTAACTCTGCATTTTGCCTCTTACACTGAATTACCAAGCATAACGACGAACACATCGAACATTATTAATAATGCTGCAACAACAAAAACTGGCGGTTGGTATTGCATGGCGTACTCAACAGAACCTATCTGCACCTGCGTAAGTACTAACATAATATTGCACGTTTAATGCTTAAAATCGATAGACCCTGGGCTTTCATGGATATATTTACCGACGATAATTTAACTACACGTTTATCTTCAATCTAGCCGTCATATTCTAGCCTAAGTTCTTGTGCATGTACTCATAGACGCACAATTTCTGCCCGATCGTCGTCTATGGATAGGCGGGATCGTATTAATACTTCGTAAGAGCAATTCCACCCGTTGGGACTACCGGTACAACGTAGTTCTTTTGACTAAAAATGTTTTTGGGTTACTGTTGATACCCAGGTTAATTCTGGTCCAGTGCTTGGAACAATAAGATGTAAATTGGGGTGACCAACTCAAGGTATTAATATTTAGGCTATTTTTATTTTATTTTCTTCAGCACTCCAGTGTTGTCGTACATGCAGAGATATTCCACCTCGCTGTAGACGTCAATCCTATGCTTGCTTCTTTCGTCTCCCACAACATCCAGCGCCAAATATAGTTGAACCGATCGTTCGGCAACGATGCAAAGTGAATCTGTGTTAGTCTTTACAGCCACAGAGCATGAAGACGAAAGAAATACTGGTTTCATGGTTTCAAGTGGTTTTTGGTACATTTTGTTCAGCTTATTGATGCTGCGGGGTTAACTACCTAGGCAGAACGGAAGATAGAGCTCAATGACCGGTTTAGTTTTCGAGCACCACGCGGTAGCGCACCGAGCCGTTGCGCACCATCTGGATGCCCTCGTTCACCTTGCTCATGGGCATCTTCTGGATCACGGGACGCACGTTCTTCTTGGATGCCACCTCCAGCATGTCCTTGATGTCCTGGATGCTGCCGATGGCGCTGCCCTTGAAGTTGGCGCCCTTGCCCACGAGCGGGTACGGTTTGAACTTGATCTCGTCGTTGGGCAGACCCACCATGATCACCGTGCCGTGCACCGCCAGGAAGCTCAGGAACAGCGTGTAGGGCATGTTGTTGGCGTCGGCCGTGATGAGCAGGATGTCCACCGAGTTGGCCGCGTCCGCCGCCTGCTTCTCGTCCGTGTACACGACGAACTCGTCAGCGCCCAGACGACGGATCTCCTGCTCCTTGTTGGCCGAGCGAGAGAAGGCCACCACCGCCGCGGCGCCCATGGCCTTGGCGAACTGGATGCCCAGGTGGCCCAGACCGCCGATACCCACGATGCCCACGCGGTCGCCGGGCTTGATGCCCACCTCCTTGAACGGCGTGAACACCGTCGTGCCGGCGCACAGCAGCGGCGCCGCCACGTCCGACGGGATGTTGTCCGGGATCTTGAAGGCGTACTCGTGCGTCACGCGGATGTAGTCGGCGTAGCCGCCGTACGTGATGGCGTCGTCCGTCTTGCGGTACTTGTCGTTGTATGTGCCCACGCGGTGGCGGCAGTAGGCGTCCGTGCCGTTGGCGCACTCCTTGCAGGGCTCGTCCGGGAACTTGTTGAGGCACGCCCACACCTGCGCGCCGACGCCCACGCGGTCGCCCACCTTCAGGCCCTTGACTTGCTCGCCGGCCAGCGTCACCTCGCCCACGATCTCGTGGCCCACCACGCACGGATACATGGTCTGGCTCCAGCCGCTGTCCATGGTATGCAGGTCGGAGCCGCAGATGCCGCAGTGCGAGATCTTGATCTCCACGTCCTTGGCGCCCAGTGGGCGCGACTGGTACTCCCACGGCTTGGCCTCCTCGCCCTTGGCGAACGTGGCGTACGCGCGGATGGTCCTCGGGGCAGTCGACATGGTTTCGGTCGGATCGGAGGCTGGTTCAAATAGTTGTTGGTTGGTAGTCGACTTGTCGGATGTCGATCAAAATCGGAAATGAACTTCATCGGTTGGAAGGATCCAGGTTGCTGCTGCTCAGCCTTGCAGGACACACGTACGTGGCTGGACTCACCGTCGCATAGCGGCGATCCTGCATCAGCGTCAGTTTGCCAAACTGAGTTTAGTTGTCATTGTTGCAGTCCGCCTCGTCTCTCGTCCGCTTCAGCTTGATCGAGTAACCCCCACAGCTTACAGACGACAAGTTAAGTGCTTGGGACACTCTGTTGACGCGCCCACAAGACGAGAGACAGACAGGTTGAGGAGACCGAACTTGGGGCTTGGGCTCCTCGCAGATCACGGGCTCCGTTTGTTTACACAAGACAGTTGCGCACGCGCACCGAGACCGATCCTGGGGCTGTAAACGCAGGCCACTGAAAAGGGTGACACCGCGCGGTGTCCCAGTGTTGTCGATTCGAGCTCGGCTTGGCCAAGCCACGTCTGAGATACTTACAGTAGCTTCGAGATGGCTGGTTGCAATTTGCTCAGCACGCTATGCCGGGCTAAACTGTGCTCGCTTCGTTAGGCTGCAACTTGCCTGCAAGGTAGCGGCAGCTGGATGGCATATCAAGTCAACGCGTAACCCAAGCAATCCAGGTGGAGGTCGGGCATGATTGCGCTCATTGTGTCTGCTACGTGGTCCCCGACGCGTCTAGAACAGCGGCGCAATGATGACTCGTAGCAAGTCAACGTGGTCATTGACAACGACTCATTTGGTACATGTACCAACAATTCCCGGATCCGCCTTAGGCAAAAAGACTACATGCATTTGTATTCGTTGCGGAGAGCGCAATCATCACGCGGATGGCTGGATGCACTCCTCTCTAAGCTTACAGTATCCAAGATAGGCGTGTACAAGAAAACTCGACGCCTAGTTCTCGAGCACCACGCGGTAGCGCACCGAGCCGTTGCGCACCATCTGGATGCCCTCGTTCACCTTGGCCATCGGCAGCTTCTGGATCACCGGGCGGACGTTCTTCTTGGATGCCACCTCCAGCGTGTCCTTGATGTCCTGGATGCTGCCCACGTTGCTGCCCACGAACTTGGCGCCCTTCGCCACGACGTGGAACGCGTTGAACTTGATGTCGTCGTTCGGCAGACCCACCATGATGCACGTGCCGCGCACCGCCAGGAAGCTCAGGAACGTGCTGTACGGCATGTTGTTGGCGTCGGCCGTGATGAGCAGGATGTCCACCGACCCAGCGGCCTCCTTGGCCTGCTTCTCGTCCGTGTACACCACGAACTCGTCGGCGCCCAGGCCGCGCACCTCGGCCTCCTTGTTGTTGGAGCGCGAGAAGGCCGTCACGGAGGCAGCGCCCATGGCCTTGGCGAACTGGATGCCCAAGTGGCCCAGACCGCCAATGCCCACGATACCCACGCGGTCACCTTCCTTGATGCCGGCCTCCCTGAACGGCGTGAACACCGTCGTGCCAGCGCACATCAGAGGCGCCGCGGCATCCGACGGGATGTTGTCCGGGATCTTGATCGCGAACTCATGCGGCACGCGCACGTAGTCGGCGTAGCCGCCGTACGAGATGGCGCCGTCGCTTTTGTACTTGTCATTGTACGTCCAGACGCGGTGCGGGCAGTAGGCGTCGTCGCCGTTGGCGCACACCGAGCACGGGGCCTTCGAATTCTTGTTCAGGCACGCCGACACCAGCGCGCCGACGCCCGCTCGGTCGCCCACCTCCAGGCCCTTGACGTCGGGGCCAGCCTGCGTCACTTCACCCACGATCTCGTGGCCCACCACGCACGGGTACGTGGTCTGTCCCCAGCCGCTGTCGAGCGTGTGCAGGTCAGAGCCGCAGATGCCGCAGTGCGAGATCTTGATCTCCACGTCCTCGGCGCCCAGCGGACGCGACTGGTACTCCCACGGCTTGATTTCCTCTCCCTTGCCGAAGGAGGCGTAGGCGTGCACGGTTCTCGGGGCGGCAGACATCTTGGTCGGGGTTGTGATTGGTGTTGTTGGTGCTTAGACTTGCTGGTTTGCGAGCTAATTGCGGAATGANGGGGTGTTTGATAGATTAAGACAAGTGTGAAGGTAGGCATCTGGTGGTGCTTGGTGAGCAGCGTTTGGAGAGTTGATGTGACGTGACATGTTTCCGCTGTTGTTGATGTAGCCAAGCCTCATTACGTTTAGAGTTGCCCGTTTTCGCAAGGGATACATGTACATGTATATCGCAAAGCAATATGGGTGCGAGCTGACGCGAACAGTTTGGTTTACTCACGTTGACGATCAAAATTAACTACATCATCATGGTTTCGATGGGGTGGTTCCTTACATCGACCGAAGCACCAGGTTGATTCTTCAGACATTGCGTGAGCAACCGGCGTTTACAAATGCGCTGTGATCTTGTGCTGAGTCCCATTTCAGCAGCTGGAAGTTAGCGCCGACCGCATGTCACAAGCAGATAAAGCGTCCAAAACCATGGTGAAATTGGTGGTGAAGATTCCAGGACCTGGGAGCTGTGCAAGACAGCCCCACACTGCTTATGCGCCACCTTACTGGTCACTCTACGTTGAGGTTCTCTAGGCCGTGCCATCCTCATCCAAGT
>LGSN01000683.1:0-20893 GCA_001314375.1 Phytophthora podocarpi | reverse complement strand
TGTGCAGATCTACCTGGAGGACCACCTCGAACTCATCACCAAGTCCAACAACCTGGCTGAGCTCACAGGCATGAAAGGATGAGGGTATTTAGGCAAGATCACCGAGACTCGTCCAATAATCAAATACGTGCCAAGATGCCGTATTGCTGCACCGAAGGGCGTCCACATCGACACTAAATTTGTGCCTTCGACATCGAACATTGCGAGTTACTTTTTTCCCTGTCGAAGCTCAAATCTCTTCGAGCAGTGCCGAGCAATGAAGCCTGCAACAATTGACCTCTTTTAAGACAGACTAGAAGTTTTAATGTTGCCTTAAAATAAAAGGCTAACCGTAGACTTTGGTGACTCGACCACTACAATTCTAGTATTGAACAATACTAATTGTTGCGCCAGGGCTTGCAATCAAATTTTCAATACTATTGTCCCAACACTGGTGATGTGTGAAGCAGGCACGAAGAAGATAAGCGAGCCATCTGCTCTTGGAATGAGCTCTTCCAAGGCATGATAAAATATTCATTTTGCAGGCGCAGGTTAGCTTAAGAACTACGTTCATGGTGGCAGGAATGCAATTCATTTGGCTATAATAGGACTATGCTGGCGTGGTCGACGCGCTTGTGTCGATTGGAACTCCACACACCGAGAACGCAAATGCAGTCACTGTGTTGCAATTTTGCTCTGCATGGCAATGGCCCGACGCTCCCATACAAAGAGAGCGACGACCCACGCGAGTGGCAGAAGGGTCATCGGCAGCAGCCAGCGCAGCACCTCGCGCGAGTACTCGATCAGGTGAGTGGCAAAGCCCACGGCCACGCAGCCTCCGAGCAGCAGGACGCAGAACAACGCCAGAAAAAAGGTCTCCAGCAACGCCACACGATCGTCTGTTGAGTCGTTGGCGTCGTCCCCCAGGCGCACGATCTCCATTTTGTAGCGCACATCGTCGAAGTCCTCGAGCTGCAGCTGTTCTTTCTTGGTGCGGAGACGAAGCCGGGGTAAACGGTAGCGAGAACGAGGCTTGGCCTTCTTCCTCTTGCTGAGGTCGGGGCTATCCGTGGCCGACATCTTCACTGAGGAGACGCTTCGTGTTAACACGACTGATCTAGCTTTAGAAGAGCAGGTGATGAATGCCCATTTCCTGTCATCACAAGTAGTCGTCAGTCTGAGAGCAAGAGAGCGAGGGCTGCTTCGACGCCAGGCCTACCTGGGCGAAGGCTTGGTTCAGCTCCTTCTCGAATTGTGTATCGGGGGCGTTTGCAGGGACAAGTTTGCTGAGTGGGGTCTTTTTCTTCAAAGCTGCAACCTTGGTGCTGTTGTAAGCGTACTTTGCGCTCCGTCGTGGAGGAACCATCTCAGAGAGACTCGCGTCGACCTGCGGGTTTCGTGAGAAGATTAGTCAATAATGTCAAAGTCAAGCAACCGCAACGTCCGAAGTACTTACGATCGGTTGAGGTGACAAGTGGGGCAGTTGGGGATCTTGAAGCCGCACGAACAGCGATGCACCGTCCTCAGTCACTGGAACCAATTGCTTCACCTTGTCGTATCTGATATCGTCGACCAAAGCGCTCAGCCCACCGCTTGCTGCTTTAAATATGTCCTGAATCGTGCCACAAGTGCCTGTCAGATATTTGAGTAACAGGAGAGATCAACAACGTGCTCAACCAACAAACCAGGTTGACTTCGCCCTGGAACAGCGGGAGCTGGATGGCGCATGCGTTAAGTGCGCGAGAATGAGCGAGCACTGGAAGGAACGTCCATCCATACTGCTGTGACGTGATTGCACCAGTCTTGGGGTGTCGACTCACGCTTCGGACATCGAAGAGCACCACGAGCAATTGATCACTAGGCGAGTCCCGCAAAGTCTACAGCCAAACTTCAAGTTAGAATTGGTACCGGTGAATTCACACCACTAACGAAACCTCGGCAATACGCACCATGTACCCGTCACCAAACTCAGGAGACGTCTGGGTGCTGGTCCAGTCCATTGTCGTAGTGAAATACACGTCTCCTGTCAGTCGAATGGCTTGGTAAAATGATCCAGGCGGGTACACCGAGAAGAGAACTTTGAAGAACGGCCCTCCCTTTGCTTTGACGTTGTGCAAGGCATCGACTGCAACTCGAAACCCGATAGCTGGTTCGTATCGGAGTGCTGACGAGAGATCGAGATAGTTGGAAGGTTTGGCCTAGTGCACCACGACAACGGAAGAGGTAAATGTTGGCACTAATGAACAGCTCAAGTCGAAATCCCACCAAACCTTCAGCATATCTCGAGCTTCACTGGTGCTAAGCGACATCTGCTGAAGGCACTGGTCTACAGTCTTTGGTCTGCGGTTCTTATGCTACAGTGAAGAAGTCAGTAAATTAGTTGCTATCGTTCACGCCAGCAAGCTCCATAAAGGAGCGATACCGACCCGAATCGAATAAATTTTCTCTTCAATTCCAGAAGGAACGCAGCGTAGTGAATCGTAGAATTGGCCGCAATACTGAGGTGCTGGTTCCAGTAACCCTTTTGCCTCCCACTCGTGTGGCTGGAAATCCTTGCGTGAAAGCAGCGCCAATCCGTCTCCGGACTGTTCAAAGTATACCTCGTTAGACTCATATTACTAGCACGAGATACCCATAGAATTGACCTTCCCATACCAACTTTGCTCGCCCAATTCGCAGTAACACAGTAGCACAAGATATTCGAGGGAATTCCTCGCATGACTTCGCACTCAGCGGCTGGTTTGCTTCGGCAGACTGAATCTGGGAATGTAGCGGCAGCTGAAATCCTCCTTCATTCAAGATGAACTGAGGAACACTCGGGCGGTTAGGTTGGTCACGAGTCTCAGCATCGAGAAATACTGGGAATGCTGCGTATCCCAGGATCACTGGTCGTTTTGAAACCAGCTCGATGGTGTCAACACGAATGACCAGCGTCAGTGTCGGGTTGAAGCTGTTTTGGCGGTACTCCGCGTACTACCCGTGTTCAGAGCAAAACCATGGGTAAGTGTGGAGTTTTCGTAAGTTCGCAAATTCTTTAAAAGCAAATGCGTACCGCATCAAAAACTGGATCGAAGGCGTCCGATGTCGCAGCTGCAAACGCACTTCCGTTTCCAGCTACAACTTGGATCCGGTCTACCTGAAGTGCTGCGATTGTTAGCTTGGAAATGGTGACACTATCTGGAAACCCACGACCGCCGTCGATGTACACATTGAAGCCATCACCAGGTTGGAAGGAATTTCCACCAAGCAGACGCCTTTGTAGCTCGAACGTCTTGTCAACGCAGATCCAGGGTTCGTCTGCCTCTGCACCACTGTCTTCACGAAAAGGAGCTAACCGAGATCTGTCGCCTGTAGGTGGGATGTTCGAGCGTGGACGCGTACTAGGTGGCCGCGAGGGTGTAGACGAAAGCAAGCGCAAGCGGTCGATGTCAAGGAAATCTTGCTTTTGAGAAGAAGTTGACGATGTTAGTTCGGAAAAGTGTTCCATCGGTGCATCAGGAGAAATTCCCCTTTGGTCATCGAGAGGCTCTGCGGGGGTAGACTTCTCACTCGGGGTCCTTCTACCTTGTCTAGAAGGCCGACGGACCATTACATCCTTTGATTGCGGTCTAGGAAGTACCTTCCCGGTGTCTGCTAGTTGATAGCGTGCTGCGGGTAAGCAAGCACACATGGTTATATACGTCAGATATTGCTGCTACATGGCATCTTGACTAGAATCTGCGATCGCGTATGCACCTGCATGCAGTTCTGGGTCCACGAGCATCCGGGAAGCTTCTTCTACGTCTTTACCATGCACTAGTCGGATGTGTATCCTCATGTCGCCGCAGTCGCCAATTGCTGGTGGAACGACGAGAGTTTTCGACGGGTCTGGCATTGACGACTGCTTCACAGGAAGCTTTAACAATCCACACGCTAAGGCCAAATCTTCTTCACTTGCCAGTCTAAAGACGTCAGCCGCTGTCCAGCCTAAACTCGTTGGAACACGCGGACCACCTGCACCATTTTGACCCATCGATGCCACCTTCAACACAACGCAAAGAAAGTTAAGTTCCGTTGACTAAATGAAATTGTTCATGCCGTTGTGCTCGCACCTCCATGATAACACGTAGGTCTGGTGCCGCAGACAGCTTTTTTATATGGCGAGAAGAGAGAAACAAGCACAGCTTTTGTTGCGGACCAATCGCCTTAGTCTTTTTAGCGGAGACAACTTTGAACGGTGTACGAATGCTTTCCCCTTCAAACACAGCGTAGGTAATCTGAAAAGTGAAAGAATGTCAGCAGATCGGGTCGTAAATTTGAAAGGAATCAACCATACCTGTAAATCATTTACTGTAGCGGGTATACCCAGAGCAAAGTCCCAAAACAATGCAAAACCCTTCTGTGGATTGTACGGACCAGTGGTCCCCTCCTGAAAATCGGTATGCAGCGCATCCATTTTTACATCGTTGTGCTGAATTGCACGCTGAATTCGAAGGGCGACCAGTTCTCGTTTCTGTTTGGCAACCCAATCCTCATGATCAAATTCACGCTTTTTCTCCTCCCTTTGACGCTGGAGGCGTTCCTTTAGCTCTTCGAGCTAGCACACGTTACGTTAGATTGCACTGTGAGATTGAACCCATTTTCAAACTCAATCCACCTTTTCTTGCTCTTCAAGTAGGTCCCGTTCGTTTCGGACTTTGGCCAAACTCTCGAGGTGTTGTCTCTGCACTCAAAACAATGCGCGTCACGCGTGGCAGCTCCAGCTAGAAAGACTGCAAGATACAACAGTACCTTCAGGCTTTTGAGAGTTGAGTCATCCTTGTCATCAGCCGCATCGTCATCGATCGAAGTTACAGAAGAATTATCTACGACTGTCAGAGTCGAAATCTTGGTCTACTTGACATCGATCAGTATTCAACAAAGCAAAGAGTAAGTGTTTTGTGGCAATCACGTACTTGTAGTTCCTGAAGACGGCTCTGGAGTCGAGCGAACTCCTTCGCTTCAGCTTGCTGCTCATTGGCGATACGCTGCATTTCTAGCTCTCGCTCCAACCGTCGAATATCTTCCTCTTGTTGATGTAGCGCAGGCTTTGGTAATTGCTCGGGTGGAGGAACATTCCCGATCTGATACGAGTATGAAACACCCGATGAAAGCCACGGAGGTGCAGTTGGATATGGGCAACCTGGCAGATATGGCGTAGGAAATCCGATTCCGTACGGGTTGACCGGCATAATTGGCGGTGAGAAGAGTGGGTAAGAAGCGATGGGGGCGGTCGTCACGGGATAGCTCTGGGGGTAACCAGGTAATACAAACTGAGTGGGAGGGTACATTGGGCTTGGTACACTGGGGAGTGCTGGTGGTTGTGTGAGCGGTACTGCTGGTTCATATTCGGCTGGATGGGTGATGGTAGCTGGCAATGCGTCTGCACCTGGAGGGTGGCTGAGATGATGAGGTCCATCGAGAGGCTTTAGGTGAACAAGTGTGTTTGCAGCTTTTCTGACTGCTGCTGCATGTTTGCTATCCTTTGCTTTTGAGCCTACTCCAAAACATAAATTGGGTTAGTTGGATTGTCTGGGCACTGTAAATACGAGTGGATGAGGTCTCACCTCCATCGGGGTAGTCGATCTCTTGATGCATGATAAAACTCGATAAATCGTCTGAAGTGACACCGGTGCGCTTTAAAGATGGTGGTACGTCGAAATCGACCTTTTGACGACGGGAGTTCGCTTTCTCTAGCTCGGCTTGGAGTCTTTCGATCCGCTTTTGCTGCTCATCGCAATTGATATTTCGAATGAGGTGGTGCAACGAATCAAATTCTTGTGTGCTCGTCTCTCGGTTGCCGACTAGGACGCGAGTATCACCAGTAGACCTGGCTGCAAATATAACTATCAGAGCTGTAATACTACAGAGGGTTTGAGGACTGTACTGGAGCAAGTACCTGGAGGCGATGGTAGCGACGCACTCACAAGAGGCTTCTGTTTATCAGCCACAGCCGGATCGGGCGTCAGCTGCAACAACACTCTTGTATTCTCTTTCTGGTTCGAGCTTGGTGGAGACGATTTTGTCGCGGTAACCACCACAGACGCTGCTGCTTGTTGGAATGGACTGGATTTCGCGTTCACATCCTTGCGAAACTTCAGCTCCTAATGAGAAGAGAGACACACAGGCTCACTTTGTCACCAAGTATTAGATGCGCCCAAATCCACTCACTCATCCACATACCTGATCTCTAAGGTTGTCGCTGACTGCGGTGAACTTCTCCTCCTCCTCCTTCTTTTGTGCCCCCAATTGCTCCTTCGCTCGCCTCACTTCCAGCAGCTGCTTCTGCGTCTGCTCCTCGCGGGACCACAGCGTTCCCTGTCCTCACAATTGAGCACAACGTCCACAACAACATTGCAATCCAAGTCAGTCCATTGTAACAATTCTAAACCGTCATGAACAGTTGAGACTCCACCACTGACTGCTTGCAGCTGCCCCAACTCGTCTCGGATCCGCTTCTTCTCGGCTCGCAGTCGCAGTTCCTTCTGCTTGGCTGATGCAATTTGCTTCAGCAGCGCCTCCACCTCCGCCTCATCCTGCACGTTTTAAACAATAACAATCGGATCAATTTCATTTTATTCACTCTCTCATCCACGCTACAAGCATCCACACACCTCCATGCCCATTTCCAAAATGTAGCCATCGCGACTCGCGTCGTTTCGGGTCCATACACGTGGACCACATAAATATATACTGTGATACACATCTCCTAAGATCGTTTAACAGTTACGGTACATGTTCGCGGTTGTCAGTCAAAATGCTGCGGTGGGGAGGTACTCGATCGGCGCTGCTGACGCGCCACTCGTTGCGCGCCTTGTCGACGCGTCAGGCGGCGCAACTGGAGACTCAAGTGCTAGAGAAGCTCCGTGGCGTCTCGGATGGGTTGGGGCTGGGCGACATCGTGTCCTTAGGCCGCGTCAAGGTGCGACGCCAATGGATTGACACATTTCGTGCGTCCCTCACTCCATCCAATTCGCTAATTACTTGGTTAATTTGTTGCTGCAGGACCTGCACGTGACGCCTGAGGCTGGCCAAGTCGCGTGCAAGATCGAGACGCCGTCGCCGGCACTGATGGAGTTGGCCCAGCAGGTTCATTGGCTGCTGGAGCGTTGATTGGAGCTCTCTCATGTTCGTGCGACCCTCACTCATTCAATTATTTATTTGGAATTGCAATTTATGTACTACCAGTGGCAGAAGGAGGCGGAACTTGCTGTGAAGAAACTGGAATGGGTGAAGGCCATGGACTTTGAGATCACCACGTCTCGGCCTCGCAATGCTCGTGCTGGGCGTTTCTCGTCACTGGCTCACGTGTCGGACATCATTGCAGTGTCGAGTTGCAAGGGTGGAGTGGGCAAGTCCACGGTGGCAGTGAACCTCGCCTTCAGGTGGGGTGATGTGCAACGCATAGGGAAAACTTGGGTTGTTAACGGGGTTGTCTTGTGTTGCAGTCTGGCGAAACGCGGTGCTCGAGTGGGAATTTTGGACGCTGACATTTACGGACCAAGTCTGCCTACTATGATCTCACCGGAAGACCGCACCATTCGTCCGTCGAGAAAGGTCGAGAACTTTGTGGAGCCGGTGGAGTATGAGGGCGTTAAGTGCATGTCGTTCGGCTTTGTTAACCAACGTGCTGCTCCGGGTGCTGGGGGTAGGATCTATGCTGCGGATTGTTGCTGTATTCAGCCGAATTTGTTCTTAGGAGTAATGGTTGGTGTGTATGTATACTGGACTGAACAGGGGTTGGAGCCGCTGTGATGCGTGGCCCCATGGTCTCGAAGCTAGTCGATCAGCTCATTCTTGGTACGGAGTGGGGCGACCTCGACTATTTGGTGGTGGACATGCCGCCAGGAACGGGAGATATCCAGATATCGCTTTCACAGCAAATGGCTATCTCAGCTGCAGTTGTCGTGACAACACCGCAGAGACTCAGGTACGTACGCTACTTTCTGGATTTGGTGTTGCATATTAAGTGCACAGTCTAATATGGCTCTGATTTGTTCAGCTTCGTCGACGTAGAGAAAGGAATTGCGATGTTTGACGACCTAAAGGTGTGCCAGATCAGTCTTTGGTCGCGGGTGCATCTAGTCGCTAACACTGCTGTGATAATGGTGTAGGTGAAAACGGCCGCGGTAGTGGAGAACATGTCCTACTTCGACTGCTCTCATGGACAGCGGCACTATCCGTTTGGTCAGTTGTTCATCGAATTCTGTTTGGCACTGTGGCAAGACCATTTATGTTTCTGGTTAAACGTAATTTTGCAGGCTCGGGTCACACACAAGAGCTTGTGGACAAGTACAACATGAAAAACGTGTTCAAGCTGCCTATCTCGGAGCAGTTCAGTTCGTCAGGCGATTCTGGACGGTGCGTGAATTATCGGGTAGAATCATGCATGTCTTGATATGTGAACTGACATTGCCTATCTACGTGATTGCAGTCCACTCGTTCTGTCTGGATTATCCCCGGAGGAAGAGAAGACTTACGACTCGCTAGCGACCACAGTAAGTCCGTAGTTTTTATGGTTAACTTGTCGGTGTTGCTGGCCCTTGATTAACTTGTCTTGTTAGGTTGCCAAGGAGCTGGTGCTATTCAAGCACAACGTTCGTCTGGCGCCTGAGCTGCTGTATGACAAGAACCGCGGCATTGTCCTCCGTTTGTACAGTTTAAACGAGGCAAAGGAGGCTGTCCTCCACCCAGCTGATCTCCGGGCACAGTAAGTTCACTCGAGCCAATTTTTTGCTTCCTTGCTGGCATTTCGTAACTAACGGGCTGGTCGCTTGATCCATTTCAGATGTCGCTGTGCTCAATGCATCGATGAGTTCACTGGAGAGCAGGTACGGTTGTTCTGGGCACTGGACGAGGTGTTGCTGGTTTAACATCAATGTTGTTGTGCAGATTTTGGACCCAGCTACAATTCCAGATGACATCAACCCCACCGCAGTCGAGCGGAAGGTTTGTCAAGTTGTATGCTTCGTTTCTAGCTTGAGCAACACACACTAACTGCTCTATGTATCAGGGTAACTATGCGTTCGCGGTCACGTGGAATGATGGCCACACTTCGTCGCTCTACACGTATGACGCACTCACGGCACTAATCGCTGAATACGCGTCTAAGCCAGCGGAATAACAGTAGGGTGACGAATAGACTCGAGTTTTCACCCACGAGAAGTAGCGAAAAATGCTCGAATTCGACATACTCAATCGGAATTATGCACATTTGTGTGGTAGTTAAGATCGCTTTCGTGTAGGTACATCGAAAACCATTGCCGGTTACCGATTGCGCAAGCTGTTATTCTCACGGATGGGGTATTGTTTTATGACACTCACACAACACAACAGGGGAAACAGGCAAGTACTACGTAATTCAAGTAGTAGTTGTCTGATACAGTGCAAGAAAAAGTTACTTTAGCATCGCAAAATTCAATCCATATCCTAAGACGGTGTCGCTATGGAAGGATACGTATTCGCTTGCGTTTGCAGGACATGAGAAGTGGAAAATCACGTGGCTCACTTTCAACGACGTTGATCTTCTAGGGAAGTTTCTATAAGCTAGCGTCTGAATATACATACCGAGGACCATCAAAACTGGCGCGATGATTGATGACTCTCCACAGAACGACGAACCACGCCTCTGTAGTACAAGTACTTGTATTAATAAATCTTGATCCTCAAGCTTACGAAGCCGCTGAAAGCGATAGATTTAGTTTACTGTTCCTAAGTGTTGTTCCTAAGTGCTGATCCACGACAGATTGCAATCTCCGATCGGGTAACTGAAGCCGTTTAGCAAATAACTTTAATTTCCTCATGACTTGAGGTGGAAGCTACACGAAGCGAGTAATGTTGCCACCAAAGTTTCGATGGCGACGACGCATTTACATGGACGGTCATGTGCTGAATCGGCCTGAACCGAACATGTCAAGGACAGGAAGACGTGGCTAGCGCAGCAGTTCGTTACGTGCATCGAGAGAAATGAGTGATGCCCAAGAATAGGCTAGTGTCCGCGCGTCCACTGGTGCCCGACACCAACGCCATGGAGCCAGAACGAGGCAGGTATGACCAGGAATATCCACGCACTCACCTGCCAGCAGCTCCATGATCGTCGCCGACCACACACCTTGCTTCTTCCTTGGCAGCCGAGGAACCAACCAACCAGGCACTGCACAACGCAACTTTCAACGCACCTCACCAACAAGAAACCCAGCCTTTATCCATTAGCGTATTGAGCTTTCGACTTCAAGATGTCAGCGCGTGAACTCAGCAACGATGGCCTCGTTCTCTCCGCTGTGAGCCTGCATATCGACAATGTCGTCCCCCACAACTCACTCACCTCCATCGAAGCTCAGAAGGCAGCAACCGAATCTGCTGCCAGCTCAAGAGACAAGTCGACGAATGAAAGCACCCAGCCACGCCCAACGCTCAATGCACAGGACTCGTGGGCGCAATTGCAGATTAAAGACCGCATGCAATGGATGGAACACTTCAAACAAAACAAGCGCGGCGGATTGGTGTTTCAGGACCGAGAGGCACTCAAAAACCAGCAAGGAGTTTTCAAGGAAGTCATGATGCAGGTCGGTTCGCAGCTTCTATCGGGCAAGCTGGCAGTACGAATCTCATTGCCGATCCGCATCTTCGAGCCGCGATCGCTGCTTGAACGAGTAGCAAACGGATGGAACTACGCTCCCACGGTGCTCAAAAAGGCTGCACTCAGTGGCGCGGACCCGATTGAGCGCATGAAGTTTGTCATGTCATTTGCGGCGGGCGGTCTGCACTTTTGTGTCGGTCAGCTGAAGCCGTTCAACCCCATCTTCGGAGAGACCTACGAGGCTACCTACGCCGACGGCACGCAGGTGTTCATGGAGCATGTCAGCCACCACCCCGTCAAGTCTGCGTTCACGGTAGTGGGTCCTAAGGGGCTCTACCGAATGTCCGGCGTTTACGAGTTCGAGTCTGTCTCGACTCGTAATTCTCTCGCCAACTACCAGAACGGAGCTGTGGCCATCACATTCCACGATGGCGTGGTCATCACTTACACAATGCCCCAGATCAAGATGAGTGGCATCTTGTTCGGAGATCGAGTGGTGGAGATTGTGGGCTCGTCAAGGTTTGAAGACGCTACCAACCGTCTCGTGGGCGAACTCACCTTTGACGCGAACAACAGTTTCTTGAAAAAATCGCAAAGCGATGACATTAAAGGCTGCATCTATCCAGCGAAGGTAAGAGCGGTGTGTGCTCACCCGCTGTATAACTCGAAGACGCTTTCGTGCTGACTCGTGTGTGCTTGGTCTCAGAAATCTGCCAAACACGCAGTGGCAACTGTGAATGGCTCCTGGCTATCTCACCTTCAGTTTGACGGCAAGACGTAAGTGAATCGAGCTGTAGTTTGACGAGGTTCCCTGTTGAAAAACTAACTGGGCCGCAATTTTGTGACAGCTACTGGCATGTGGAGTCTGAGCCAGTGTTTGAACACACACCCGTCGAAGATCCGCTCCCCTCGGACGTGCGCTATCGTGAGGATATCATCGCCTTGAAGGTTGGTGGCAAAATGTATTGACCACTATAATAAACATTGCTTGTTTGCTAACTGTCTGTTGATGTTTGATGTGCTGCAGAAAGGAGACGAAGTGTTGGCACAGTCTGAGAAGCTGCGACTCGAAGCACAGCAGCGAGCAGATCTCAAGCTACGCCAAGAGAAACCGGCCAAGGCCTGAACGATTTTGCCACAACAGCACCCTGTCCAATTCACGCATTATCTATGCATCGAGTTCATGAAACTTTCTGAATGCTCTCTATTCTGAAGCGATTAATAGCGGTAAGAAGTATATCCAGAACGTGCAAGACCTTGATCAATATGCAAGTGCCTGTCCTGGCCGACCTTCTGGGCTCACTCTTCATCGTGATCGGGCCCTCCTGTAGGTCGTGGACGAAATATCAGTGGGAGAGTGAAACACCGCTTCCTTGCTCTACTTTTCCCCGCCTGGACGGTTCCATGCTAGCAACTTACTTCTGCTTCTTGAGCTTCTTCTCGTCTTCCTCGGCGGCGTGCTGCTGAGCAAACTGCTCAATGCACGAAATGGCAAAGAAGGCGATGAAGGCCACCATGACCCATGAGCCCAGCTGGGAGACCAGGCTGCTGCTTGAAGCCGCCGCCGTGCCCGCTTGCTCCGCGGCGGCCTTGACCTGCGCTGAATGGAACTTTTCGCGGCACTCGAGCAGGAACTCGCTGACACGGGAGCCCAGCCCCCACTGCTCAGGGGTGACACGTCCAATAAGCGCTTCCACTCGCTTGAGATGCGCGTCCGTGAAGATGGTGATGAAGAACGCGGCTTGCATGTTGACCTTGATGAGTGCCTTGCCGATGAGCGTGGCGCCGAAGAACGTCCAGAAGGGCATGAGGAAGTGTCCGCAGCAGATGCCGCACAGGTCGAAGGCCATGTTGGGCCAGGCCGACATGAGCAGCACGCCCCAGAAGCCGTGCTTCTCCAGGAAGTGGATCATCCAGTCCTTCATGCTGTTCATGAGGTTGTACTGGGACTTGGACTCGGCAATCTCTTCGAACTCCTCGTTGCGTTGTCCCGCCAGCTTGGCGGCGCGACTGAGCGCGTAGGGTGGGATCTCTCCGGCCGCAGTGCCCGCTCCCCAGAGCATGCAAGGCAGGAAAACCTTCCAGAAGATGGCGGCGAACGTGACGGTGGAGACCTCGGGAACGTTGTTGCAATTGGCCTCGAAAGGGTGGAACCACATGTGGTGGTGACTGTCGAAGTCCAGGGACCTGCACTCCTGCGCGCCCTGCACCACCAAGAAGATGTGCGGGAAGAGGAAGAGAATGCCCGAGTGCATGCCAGTGCCCAGCCCCACGCTCGAGAGCACGCCCAGCCCCACCCACCAGACCACGAACTTCGCGCTGTCGTTGAACTCATCCAGGATCTGGCGGTGCGGCCCGTCGCGACTCGAGGCCACGAGCCACAGCAGCAGCAGCGGCAGCAGCACGAAGCGCGTGGCAGAGCTGCGCTGCACCCGCAGCGCCAGCCACTTGAGGAAGTGCAGGAACACGATGCCGAAGTGGTACAAGACGCTCAGGGGGCGGCGGAACAGCGTGAGTTTCTTGCGCTCCTGCCGCAGCTGCTCGGCCAGGCTGGCGGGCGTATCCGTGCTCGCCATAGTCTCAGCTATCTTCTCCTTCGTCGTAGCTTGGGGCCGAATGACGTGTACTCTGGGGCAATGCTGTGTACAGAACCCCAACTAAGAGTCTTATATGTAGGTGGCTTTAAAAATATATCTAAAGCATAGCGCTTTCGATTGGTCGAAATGGAAACGTAACGGTTTTACGTTCAACCAATAGCAAGTTTTACTAGTTTTTCGTCCAATCATTATCAGGATGTCATTGAAGTAGACAAGTTGCCTTTTTTCGAATGGAGGACGCAGCGGCGAGGGAGCTGCTGGAGCGCGCGAGGAGGCTGTATCTCGCTGCGAGGCAGTTCGAGCTGCTGGAGCTGCTGCCTGAGTTTGGGAGGAACGTTGTGGAGCGAGAAAAGATAGACGGGGGCGACGTGGTGCGATGAAGCGTCCCGCCGAGTACGAGGCAGACAGTGCTACGACACTCGATCTGACGTGTCAAGGCAGCAGCAAATATTTTCAGGGACGGTCGATGGAAACCTTTCTATTAATTGCTGCACCACCGACAGCTCCTTTTACCCTCGAAGCAGAAGAAACCTGTCAAGCTGGGCGAAGAGAAGGAGAAGCGGGCTCAAGAGGACGCTCGGCGACAGGAAGGCGAAAAGAAGAAGAAGAAATCGGAGGTGGAGAAGGTCAAACAAGCACAAGAGCGCGCCCGAGCTCGAGATGCAAGGACAAACCAATTGGAGCATCAGCAGACGCTGTGTGCTGCAGAACAGCAGCAGTCTGTTGCGCTGAGTGCTGCAGAGGAATGTGCAGAGAAGATCAGGGGAGCGCAGGGGAGTCGGCGACGGGCTAAGGAACGCATCCGGATGAAGCTCCACCGAAAAACTCCAGAAACGAGGCTGTTAAACACCACGCCTGGAATGGGAGCAGATCCAGCCAAAGTAAAATCATTCCGCATCAAAACCATCAAGCGGCTACACGCGTACTTAAGTATGTACGAGCTTAGTGAGCGTTTGTTGTGGTGGTATAGTGCTATCCAGTAACCCCTGCCCACTGTTTTAGATCAAACCAACAAGTCACTCCGAGCGACAAGGACGAACGTGGTAACACTCCAGAAAGAAACGAAGATATTGATACAGACCAGAAGCTCACGGAGGGAAAGCCTCGGCAGGAAACGGCAGCGCGTTTACGCCGAATGAAGCAGCTGACTGAGAGCCAAAAGCGGTGAGTTGTGTTGATGGTCTGCCTCTTTGTAAGCTAGAAACTTCGTACTAATTTAAAGCATGATGATCTACACGTCATCAGTCAGGAGAAAGAAGAGTTCGAACAAGGTCTCCAAATGTTTAGGAGCAAGTTCAGGGAGTTGGATCGCGTTGCGAAGGGCCTAAGTAAACAGCTATCTCTACCTCAAATTCACGAAGTAAGTATTAATATTTATCTGAAAAATGCCGGCATGACGTGGTGGACTTACGGCCGTTTGTTTCCGAGACAGAAGAAACCAGAGAGGAGATACTTGCACGCCTGGTGGATAATCGATGTCCAAGTCCTGTTCAGGATGAATTGATGTTGACTCCAAACCAAGATAGGTCATCAGCTTCGGATGACTCAAATAATGCACGCAGCTCAGCGAGACATCCTGATCAAACCCAGATACCATCGTCTCGTGCGACTGAAGCCAATGATTGCAGAAGTAGGAACAGAAGCAGGCTCCCAGTGTGGAGGCAACCACCTGTTCCTATTCAACCGACACAGTGTTATTCGTATAAAGCCATTCTTCCGGTATGGCAGTTGATCTTGATCGAGTGCTTACTGAGAACTTACACTGTACGATCTGACTCACAGACCTACTCACGGGCATCGGTCACAGCTCCGGGATATACAATTGCTGCTACCTTGGGATCAGCAACTCGTTAGTAAGCCCACTTACACCTTGTCCAATGTGCTTTACTTAAGTAGGTTGCACCTAACTTATGCTGTTGATATTTTTCACAGGGAAATCTCGCGGAATGAAGTAGTACGACGAACAGGCAAATGACGCCAAGGTTGATCACACACCAATTTTGCGTGCCAATATTTTATTCATTCACTGCTAGTCGTGCAGCTTTACGTTTTGCCTCCAGCTCCAACTGAGCTTTCTTGGTTTTGGAGTCGCTACTATTTGGCTTGTAATTGCGAGCGAGAAAGGTTTGCTTGTCGTGTTTCATCGCAATCCGCTTTTCATACTGCAACTGCTTCGGAGTTTTCATAACCTTGAGTCGATTAGTCGCTTCGGCTTCCATCTGAGCATAGATTTGTTCCTTCTTCTCTGCTTGAGTACGCGAAGCTTCAGCCATCCGGGATGAAAAACCATGCTCGATGTCCCCCCACGCATTTAGGTAGCGGAACTCGACCCCACACATTTGGCATTTCTTCTTCTTGTCTCGGAACTCGGAATACGACTGCGGAACTTCGCATTTCGGACAGGACTTCTTATCCTGTGATACGGAAGACATCACACAGAAGGCAATCGTTAGAGCTCAACTACTGTTTAATTCTGTGCACGATAACGTACCAGACGAGCGTTGTAGTCGTTTTCGCCCCGACTCAACTGCAGTTTCTAAGGAAACCATTTGCCACCGCATGGGTTATATAATGAGAAGCACGCACACAATTATGCCTCGTGAAAACTTACTTTCTGACGATTCCTTTCTGAAGCTTCCATCCGAGAAACAAAATTTTGGCCGGAGTCGCCGGCGCTGTCAAAGTCATCTCTGGAAGACACTCTGGCACGTTGAGCTGCAGTTTTACGGATTTGGAAGCGGCAGTGCTGCTCTTCGTCATCGGTGGCAAACTTGCGAGCTGTGGATTTCTTGGGTGGTGCTGACAGAGTTTCGATTCGTTTCTAGAAAGGATTCAACAGAACATCACAATTAAACCAAAACAGTGTGAGAAATTTTCGTGTAGCCTCACGCTGCAACAAACCCTCACCACGTACTCCGATGGTTGCTGAAGAAAACGATGTCCGGAGTCATACAGAGCGTTGTTAGCATCTACACGTGATTGTCGCATCAAGCACACGTCTTACCCGATGGAACGGCTACTACCTTCTGCCTGAGCTTTTCAATGGTTTTCGAGGTCGTCACGGCCCGAAGCAATTTTTCCTCGTAAATTGCGGCTTTCTTGACCCCTAGCAATGAGCCTGCGCCAGCGGTTCGGGAGCTCAATGCACTGCGTGAGATCGTTGTGATGCCGTCTTGACTCTTGTAAACACCTGCGGAAGAAGTTGTCGTCGCAGCCGATGGAGATTTTACACGTGACTGCGATTTCTTGGAGTCTGTGAGTGTGGTCCCTCTTGGTGAGAGCCACGCAGACACTTTTGGTGCCGCATCCGCTGGACTGCCTTTCACGTCTGTGGCTAGTGAGGGTATTGAGGACTCTGACGGCTGTAGACGTCCCTCCACCTGCTGAATGGACTGCACTTTGGCAAGCATTTCGGCCAGCTCTTCGTCGTCACTCTCCTGTGCATCGTCATCGTCGAGATAGGCGTTCGCATAGCTGCCATCTGTGTCTTCGCTGTCATTCTCCATTTCATCATTGAGGTGCTCCGTTTCACCCATGTTAGTGCTGAGTCTCCAAATGTAGCCTATTTATTTTTGCTGGCCTAAAACAGGAACCACCAAAGCTTGAAAGCGACGACACCTCGCTACAAATTCACCAAGACGGCGGAGCTTCGAACAATGCTGACGAAGCAGGATGTGCAGCACTTGAAGTCGCAGGTGGAGTTCGCGATGGAAGTTTTACTGCGCGCCGCAGACGAGCGTGTTAGTTGGAAGCAAACTGGGGACGCTTCATCACCAAAGACACCTGTATATGTCTTCCTTCCCGGGGGTTACACGTCGATACGACCATCACCACAAGCTGCTACACTGCAGTCTCAGCAACAAGAGGAGGGTGCACATGATGCAGCCAAGATTGCACCTCTGAAATCGGCACTGTCGTCCCTGTTCTCGATCTCACAAGCACCACTTCAGCAATCGTCGCTCGCTCCAGTCGTCTCCACCACCGAGGCTGCTACCGAAGGGGACGGCAGTAAAATCCGGATCATACTTCACGGAGACAATACATTCGAGTACGCGTGGACCATGAAACGTAGTGGTGCGCGTGCGATGGAGTTTACAGTGGAAATGGAAGGTTGCTGGGCCAAACCAGTGCTGAATCGGACTCGGAGAGGTGAGGAGGACCAGCGCATTTCCCTCTCAGCACAGCGAATCCGCTTTCAACGGCTGTCGAACTACGGTAGGTTCCCAATCTACGTGAGTGAAGAGTATTGCCAACTCACTCGATGCTTTGTTGATGCTGCATTACAGACACCGAGAACCAGACCTGGAAGTTATGTCTGAGAACACTCACCCGTCATGGCTCCGATTGGGCCAACGTCGGGCTAACCGAGCGGGGCGTCCCTCCTATCGTCATGATCTTCCAGTGCGTGAATGGATATTTGGAAAGCACAGGCGCTGCTCTGCCAGCGCAGATCCTGTCGAATTCGCCAAGCTGCCGAATCCTAGCGGGTCTCACCAAGAAGATCGCCAACAAACTGGGCGCACCAGTGGACGTAATGACCGAAAAATGGTTGCCAGCTCGGGGTGTGCGGCTAACTCTCGCTGAGGATACAAACGGCTTGAAGGTCAAGCAATTCAATCCCTTCTACTGGTACGTCATAGGAGTCTCACGAACAACCGGGTGCATATGAAGTTGCTAAGGTGTTGCTGTTTGTTGTCTCTCAACCGCTTCGGAAGTCTCGCCGAGGCGCTTCGTAGTGGCCATCATTCATCGGAGACGGAGCCAACCCCGTCAGTGAGCGCTTGAGCATTGCACAAATACAACGAGAAGTACGCACAAGCTGTGGCGATAAAAGCTAGCGTATACCTAGCTCCAATTCAAAGTATCTCTACGTGTACTAAACAACTTCAACTTGCTATGAATTATGAATAGATTTGTGAAAAAATTGAGGCAGGACCACCGGGAAGTGAATGATTGCGAATGAGTTTATGTTTGCCAAGTGTCACACTTCCACTTCCACCACCAAGCCCAGCCCCCGCCTCAAGTATCAAGCCATCATCACCATGAGTCTCTGCGCGTCTAGTGCCATCCGTAGCGCCTCGGACGCCTCTCCGCCCGCTCCCGCCTCGACTCCACGGGCCCAGTCCGCGACGCTCATGCCCTGGGACTTCGTGCTTCAAGTTGCGCGGGGCGAACGCAAGTTGGATCACGTGGCCGTCGTGCTCAAGGCCTTGCTCTTGACCAACATCGTAATCGTCATCAGCATGACGTCCATCGCCATCGCCAGCCACTCGCTCGCTCTGATCTCCGCTCTCGTGGAGAACATGGTCGACCTTTTCGTCCAGGGGCTGCTCTGGTACGCTGGCACTCGCTCGGGCAAGAAGCAGGACTACGCCAAGTACCCTGCTGGCACGTCGCGGTTTGAGCCCGCTGCCATCATCGTGGTAGCAAGTGTGATGGTGCTAGCGTCGATCATGTTCATCCAGGAGTCGGCTAGGAAGCTCGTCGACGGATTCTCGTCGGGTGAACCGGAGGCACCGAACCTCTCCACTGCTGCGATCGTTATTGTGGTCGCGGCTGTCGTCGTGAAGATCGGCCTCATGCTCTACTCGGCCTGGATCCTCAAGTCCACGTTCTCGGCGGCGGTGGAGGCGATTCACTAAGATAATCTCAATGACACCATCAGTAACTCCTTCGTTGTGGCGGCCTACATTGTCGCCGCTGTAGAGTCGGAGGCCTGGTACGTCGATCCGGCCGGTGCTATCCTCATTTCCTCTACATCATGGTCTCGTGGGTGAAAATGGCATGGGAGCAGGTCACGCAGCTGGTTGGCGTGTGTGCTCGTGATGACTTTGTCCAGGAGGTTAATAATCTGAGCAGCCACCACCACAGATCCATGGCTTTGGACATTGTTCGTGCCTACCACTTTGGCTCGAAGTATCTCGTGGAGCTGGAGGTTGTGATGCCTGCGGAGATGTCGGTGAAAGATGCTCACGACATTGCCCTACAGCTTCAGTTCAAGGTGGAGAACCTGGACGAGGTGGAGCGTGCATTCGTGCACGTGGACTACCAGTCTCGTGACTACGACGAGCATGTGGTCTCGCATGAGGAAGATGCGTTATTGATGTACGCAGGATTCAACTCGGAGCTGCGTCCACCTACAGCAGACCATTGCGGCGAGGTGTACGCGTCTGTCCCCACGGAGGACGACTCGCCTGTTGAGCTCGCGGTCAGAATCGATGGCTCGCCGCTTAACTCTCCGGAGCACGCTGCCATGACGACACCACGCACTGCTAGCTTCGAGGAACTCAAGGACTAAACAACATTTGTGCAGGAGGGGAAACACAAAATGATCTACTGTATGTAACCTTCGTTCTCAGCAGAGAAAACTGCTGCTACGATCAGCTATTCACTGGTAACGAGCAGGACGAAGAGGTGTAAATGCAAAACCTTGGGCAGCATAATCCTCCTTCCTCAGGCATGCTTGCGCTCATCCTTGCTCTTGGGCATGGCATGACGCAGCACAGGTGTGAGCACGCCGTAGATGATGAGTGTGAGCACGGGCATGACGAGCAGCCACATGTAGATGGCGTGCAGCAGGGTGAAGCGGAAGAGCAGCAGCGTGTTGATCGTGTCCTTCTTGATGTCCTCCATGAAGCTGCTCATAGCGAACTCGCCCTCTCCGTCGCCTCCTCCAAAGACAGCGTTGCCGTAGTAGCTAAGGACAGTGGTCAGTCACGATAGAGTCAATCAATACCCGCAAAGCAGCAGAGAGTCAGCAGTCTAGGCAGACAATCAACGCACATGAAGACGGGGACGGACGCGATATTGAGCGGCGTGACAAGGTAGTTCGTGAGCATGGCTGCCACGGGATTCAGGCGGAAGAGGAAGATGGCGGCCATCACGGGCACAGTCGTGACGCCAGGGATGGGAAAGATGCCTCCGGAGACGCCGAAGGCCATGGCCAGCGCAATGCTGCTGGGGGAAGCTGCGATCAAGGGTTAGTAGGGAGCAGCGCAATGTGTAGGAGAAGGAAAGGCGCCGAAACGCACCGCCAGATTTGAGCAGCTTGACGACCGGGGCCTTGACCTTTTGCTCAAAGAAACCGCTCATTCTTGCTACTTGACTCGAACTCGACTTCGTTACAGCGCTGGATACCTTTCGCAGATTTGTTTTTAAAAACCCAGATTTATTTATTTTTTAATTTGTTTGAACAAAGGCAAACTCGACAAATCCTCTCCGTAGTGATAACCCGATCCCTCTATTACTTATTACTCGCCGGTTTTTAAACCTTGCTTAAAAGTAAACCTTTACTATTTTAATAGTAAACCGGCGAGGCTTTATTGTTAAAGTACCGGTACTTAAGCAAGGCACTAGCGTATAGAACTTGTTGATTCCGACAACATGTCGTTTCCGACATATTGATTTGACCAATCACATCGCACCAAAAAGACAGGCCAATTTAACATGCAACAAATCTGCACCAACAGTTTTTGTGACAGCTTTCATCAACCATTAGCGACCGTCGTGCAATGGTTCAGAGATCATTAAGCAAGATGCCTCGGGGCCAGAAGTCATGAAACGAGGGGGGCAGCGTCAGCATAAGGAGACCTGGGTGCGTACGAGTTTCGTCTAGCCGTCATAGACTCGTTCGAAAGCAAGGGCAGGTAATTGCGAGACGCGTGGAACAGCATCTCATCCTCTATCCTATAGCGAACGGGTTCTCGTGCGTGTCCTCTGA
>LGSN01000682.1:0-22084 GCA_001314375.1 Phytophthora podocarpi | reverse complement strand
ACTACAAACCGGGTGTGGACACCTTAATCGGAGTACATGGCGAAACGGCAGAGAAACCTACGAGTATCAAGTCAGTCACGAGTCATTATGAAGTTGGCTAACGACCCAGTGTGTACGTCTGGTGCTCTACCAGATACGAGTCGATAGCTTCGGCTGCCTCTGCAATGCGAGCTGATCTTGCATGGTGAATGCCCTGTCGAACTTCTTTGCAGCATACATGCGTAGCTGCGCGACGAACGAGCCATCGAACATCTTCTGCTTGTAATAGTTTGCGTTGGCTTTTGCCAGCATACCGTGCCAGTTTCAGCTGCAAGTGCTACTAGCTGATCCTGCATTGCATGTTGACTAGGCTAGAGCTTCATGTCGGGCCATGTCGTCTTTGTAGAGTACTTCGCCAGAGCCGAGCTTANTATATAGCACATCGGTCTTATTACTCTAAATCGATCGATTAGCAAATAAATAGGACATCATGCTTGGCTTTTACAATACCATCCTACAAGAATATGTATATCTGGACGTCAAATAACAACTTCGAAGTACTGGTCCAATATACCAGTCTGTAGGGATTTTTGGTCTCACTGGGGTTAAGCAGAGTACCAAATGCTTTTCTGTACCCACTAGCGATAGTCGCCGTAGTTAAGCCGTACCATGCCTTCCGTATCCATCTTGAAACCAGGATTCTGTCCGGGGTGGCTAGCTGAAACTTCTTGTTGCTCGTGCGGCGGCGAAGTTGCTCACGCAAATTTGCTACCCAACACTCACGCAGTCTTGCCTTAATGGATAATTCCAGGCAACATCAGCAGGCTGGCTTACCGAAGTTGCCCCTGCAGGAACGTGTAATAGCACTACATTAATCGCCGTTGCATATGAGACGACTTCCCGGTCCAGTGACCGGAGAAATCGTCCCATAGCAATAATATGGGCACGTGCATGCACATAGTGCCTCTAGCTTTTCTATATCCCAGGGCCATCTTATCACCAGGTTTCGCCTGTATTCGTAGACAGTCTCACTAAGATCAGGATAGATCTCCTTGATGACCTTGTTGAGGTCTTTAGAGTCTTTGAGGGCTTTGGCCGCGGTTAGCCTCTCGCGTACAGTGAAGGATGCCCGCCGCTTGCCGCGACCAGTGCCGCTGGAGCCCGGAGGCATCGCGAAATGAGTGGCATGGGATGCAACAAATATCGGTAGATTATCAGTACAAATGTACGGAAATGTTTGTAGCAGAACTTATAAGCCGAGGTTGGAAAGTCCAGCAAATCGAGCTACGTGATTGGCCGCTCTTATATGAAGGTGTCCACTATAAGCCCAGGAAGTCAGGTAAGACAATGGCTACTGTGCTTACTGGAAGACTAGTAGAAATGAGGTGCTGGTTTCTACCAGCGCCTCATTAAATGTAGAATTTTTCTACTACCCAGAGTGGGTGCCTTCCATAAAACGGTTTTTAATCGAAAATGTTTTTAAAATGGCTGGGTGGTTCCTGAAGCACAAATTTTGCTTGTATCAAATGCGAAAGAAAAAAGACATCGCACAAAAGAAGAGAGACGTACCCTCAACTAGCAACTAGGTCTGCTTCTGACAAGTGACAGTCCTTAAACTTTCAACCAAAGTTGGTCTAATTTTTCTCCATAGAGGCTCGTCGAGTATAATTGCGACGCAAATGTATCATTAGCTGGCCAAATATGCGTCACAAATCTAATATATGAGCATCCACGTTTTTATCATGATAGTGATAGTGCACCCAACTGGGTTAGGTGAAAGTTGAATCAGTTGTTAACCTACCCCTAGGTAAGGATTTTTTCATATCGGGCTATCGAGTGCGGCGTACAGGTACGCTGTCTACCTGGTTGGGCTCAGTTGGGCTCAGTTAGGTTTGGTTGGGCTCAATTGGATTCAATTGGTCTCATTTGGGCGTCAGTGGGCTAAGTTGATCTGGGTGTCGTGTTGGTAGATCAATGCGTGTGTCCAAGTCAGGAGATGATGGTGCTTTTCCCGATTAACTGCAACAACAGTCACTGGTGCGCTGTGATGATGAACCTTCAAAAGGGAAGGGCTTACATCTACGATTTGATGGCTTCAACCTACTTGGCCAGCGTCCGCGCAGTGGCGCAAAAGTTGATAACGCTGATACCAACGGAGGTCCAGCCTAGCTCCCGCTTAGTGACCTACGGCCCTGGCTTTGGAGTCCAATCCGATAGCTACAACTGCGGCGTTTACGTCTTACTGAGCTTTTTGAGATGTTTTGCGGAACCGAACCACTTGGCCACTTCGACGAGAAGACGATACAGTGTATGCGATACCGCTACCTGCGCATGTGTAAGGAAGTACAAGGAACTAGTGCTAGGAGGTAAGCGATCAATACACCACTTTATATTCTGAATTTGTTACTCTTGTTGTTTGTTAAGAATCTTATGTCTAATAGATGAAGAAATCTACGTTGTACTTAGAGTTTGAGCGCGGCAACCCCACGCCGCCAAACTCTTTGGACTTTGCTGGGCATCCTCGACGCCATCTGGTCATACAAATCAGGCGTATAGTATACCGCGCTGGCTTTCTTGGGTTGGTGTTCAGATGGGCGCAGTATGGGCGTCAGTTGGTCACACTTGGGCACGGTTGGGTGCTGGTAGGGCACAGTTGGGTGCAATCGCCTCGTCACATATTTCTCAGTTGGGCGCAGCAACGAGTGATTTTTATCATGAGGCGTGCGGGTTTTATGGGGCCGAATGGAGGGCCTCGAAAAAAGGCACCCAAAACAGTATCAAACCGTTTGCTATGGTCGAGCCCTGTTGCCCCGACATTTCCCGCCTACTATACTCAGAACCTGTATGTGTACGTCACGACACAGCTTGCCCTGCTGCATTTTCCTTCCTTTTGGCATAGGGTTGCGCGATCTTTTCTCATACATTACGCACCCATCAAACCGACTCTCCCCATCTTCCTGACTGCATAAACTATGCCCGAAATTACAAAATTAGCACAAGCGTGACACCTTAGCTGTCCCGCTCCTCCTGTGATTGGCTAAAAAATATATTTTCCAAAGCCAACTGCGGCGTGACGGACAGCCCTCCTCTCATTGCCCAAAATCTAAACAGCTCACACTTTCACATCACGCCACTGCCGCAGACAACCGCACGTGCTTGACGTGCGCTGCCTGTACATTGACTTTGTGCAAGAAATAACTGCATATATGCATAAGTGTGGAATCCCCTCACTCAACTCTATATGCTCCAGACATTTCGTTGCATATACATAGAATCCAGCCGAGGAACAGTGCACAAACTCCTATTGGTTAACATTTCGGGCCTAACACTACAAAATTGCACATATATCCAATTGGTTTAAACTTCGATCGATGCTGACATATCATTGGTTGATATTAAATGCTATAATCTTTCGCAACAGGCAGCGCTGCGTAGACCCTGTTTTACCTTGATGTAGAAGAGTTAGCAGCAAATTTTGCAGCTTGACATTTTAGACGTAGTGTGGGTCATTATACCACTTTCCCTCATACAGCAATATTTCAGCGCGCGTGTCAGTTGGTGTAGTTACTGTAGTGATTGTGTCCGATATAGTATGCGACAGTTTCGTATGTACGCACGCGCGAACACATACGTAGGGCTATGGCTCTTGCTGTGCGCAGTTCTGTCATGATGACGATCGTGGATATAGTGCCTGAAAATGTTGTGTGATCATGTAGAGCTGACACGCACGCAATCCGGGTAAGTAGCACTGCCTTTTGCTACGATATGCTTGTTAGCTTGCACAAAGGAATGTGGTCACAACATGACAGGTGAACGACTGATCTCGAGCGCGCGTCAGGCCTCAACAGCAGGGCCTAATGGCACCAGGTAAAGCTACAGTGTCGCCTAAGCAACGCGCTGAGATGCGGTAAGTGAGTGGATACGATAGTGATGATGACTGAGATAGTATGTTACTCTATTCTTTCCCTGTGTAGTGCTGTTTGCGCAGTCCAAACACTGTTGTCCGCGCGGACACAGTGGAAACGAACAACACGATGCGCATGTAAATGTTACGGGCTCTGGTCAGCTAAGTGAGCTGCACTATGAAGCCGTGCATATTGCAACTATACGCGCATGGTGTCACGTAATCTGACACATACGAGAGCTTGCTATGCACTTGAACGCGACGGCTGCAAGTCGTGTGCTAAACGTTCACAGAACGCTGGCACGCGTGGTGCATCTCCAATACGTACGAGTGACGACCACGCCATCAGCACAAGTGTACATAACTATATCGCTTGCCGCTGTATTTACGAGCTACAAACGCGCGCGCGGCGTCGATTGACGCAAAGGATAAACACGATTAGACCGGCCAAGCACTATATACGCACTATAACAACGATTGCCTTCTGACACAAAACATATGGGTGCCGCGTTGTATGCTGTTGGTGTATTCTGCGCGCGCGATGGGTTCATACGTGGAGCCCGAGTCGTTTCGTAGGACAAGCTATCTACACATTTACTTTTACGTAAATGTTACTAGGTTACTGTTCATAGATATACGACATTAGGTTTACACAGCACGGAGTCGGTAAGCTATGATTTAAGACTTGCGTGGCATTTGTAACAGGTGCTCACGCTCAGAAATGACCGCTGTATGTACGCAGGTTCAGTAGTAAACATGTGGTGGGCGAGTGGACCTTGCCACGACTCAGGCGAAGCACAGACACGCTACCTAGCTTGCGCAGATCAGTGATCGCTACCAATGAAAATTCGTGAGTACTACGCGCGAATTGACAGTATGTTGCAGAGTTAGCGCGGTTGATGATGTGAACACTGCAGCTATGCAGGTGGTGGTTGGACTTCATAAGATTGTGTGCTGAATTACGTTCGGCGCGCCGGCACACACTAATGATATGTACTTATGTTATTGACCATCACGTCGGTATATACCAGGAATCAACAGTGTTTGCACACGGACAATTGTACGGCGGAGTGACTTCGAGAAAGACAATCAAGATTATTGTAGGCCCGACTGCTATTGGTGAGGAGGGAAGCGTGTGTCCTAAAAACATCGTCGACAGAGAGACCCCCAAAACGGAGATTTCGTAGATAACGAAAATACACCAGAGTCCGCGTAGCGGGCGCCCAGAGCGCTAGTCATTGCCTGTACTCGACGAACCTGTCCGTGCGTCCGTCAGTCGATCCGTAACGCTGCGAGCGCAGCGAAGGCGGCCCTGATAGGCCGATAACAACCTGGCCGAGCGAAGCGAAGGCTGTCATGATTGGCTGAAATAATATTCACCACTGCGACTACACCTGTAATTACCACCCGCAAAGCGGGCGACACCACCAACCAAACCTGTAATAACCGCCCGTGAAGCGGGCGACCCACTACAACCAAACCTAAAATCACCACCCGCGAAGAGGTGGCGCTCGGCTAGTCTTGAAATAATTAATGTGCGAGGATGGGGACAAATAATAAGAGGACAACGTTTTGAAAATAAACAGTGTATGTAAAAATTTCACCAGGCGGGAAAGCGCCCGCCACCCCTTCCCTGCAACTCATCGCCCTCCTTCTGCCAAAGATTCATATCCAGAAAAGGACGATGACCGAAGTCGACTTCCTTCTAGCGCTACATGTATGTGCAGCGTCGTAGACTCGAAGACGCGTGCGTATGGCCGTTAAAAGATATTCGTCGCCGTCTGCATGATGAGATCTTGCGAGCGGAATGGGAACGACTCGTTAGGATGTGGCATTATATCACTGCTTGCTTACAGACTCCTGGACATTCCAGCTGAATTGATATTTGGCTCAGAGGGACGAACCGGAACGTGGTGACGGTGATCAGTCTATCGAGGTGCACAGATCGGGCCTGACTTTGATATACGTGCGATGGCTGAATGAGTACACATTGTTCTCCTCTAGGTCATCTTATGAGCCGTTGCTGTTGAGGTTTTCTCTGCACTACGTGATATCAGCCTTCAGCCCCAAAGGAGCTCGCCCACGGAAGCTCCAGCACCATCACTATGTGTTGGGGCTAACTCTAGCCTTCTAATGGGGCGGGCATCTCTTTGTCTGATGTGTTCGGCGTACCACCTTCGACCTTAACACGTGCGCTCAACGACGCGGAGGATGCTGATTCTTGCGTTCCGCAGCTTTCGACCAGCACGTATTGTATGGCCATCCCATCCCTGGCGAAGCAGAATATGCTAGCCCAATTGGTAGTTAGTAGGCAGCCGATGCTGCATTTTACCTGGGCTTTCTAGATGGGAAAAACTACAGAGTTAGTAGCTTCTTGCCGTGGGTGATGTCACCTCTACCAGCTTTTAACGTCTTTAATGTTGTCACGTGCAGAAATCCCCCAAGCGTGACGAACATAACGCACATTACAACGGCTGATTGTATATTGTTTTTGTGACGGGGACTTTGTGTTTTAGTATCGACGGGCGATAGTTTGGGCGAAGCACAACTGTCCTGGTAGTTGAAAAGACGGGGACACCAGTCTCGGCTTTGGGAGGACGCTAAATGACCCTGGTTTAAATCCAGACTCTCGCTATGACGTAGTGGCGGACAATGTCTTCCTTTGTGGGCGACATGATCTTATCCCACTAAAGGAAGGTGATCTTGGACGTCTCCTTTCTTCGGTTCGTCGTGTCACTAAGCCAAGTCGCGGGCGATTACTTTCATTCGTCAGTCTGCTGAGTGGAGTATGGGCCCCATTGAAAACGTTTACCACATACTGTTGCTGCCGTTGCCGAATGATAATCTCAAGCGAAGGCAGCGGCTTGACAATCTAACCAGGCTAGCTAATTACAGTAGGAATTAGTGGGATCCGAACAACCTACGTACACGGACGCGAAGACAACAGATAAATATATATGTAGGCTAAATATAAACTCATGCACCCTGCCCTTCGTGTCTCGGTTCAACTCCTGTGTCTTTCACTTCTTGCTCTGCATCGTACTGATCAAGAGCATCATTTGTTTGTGCCGTTGGCGAGCCTCATCACGATCAAGCTCTAGACGCTCTTCGTGTCGGCGCTGCGACTCGGATCTGTCTTTCTCTCGCTCGGCCTGAATGGCCGCCTCTTTCCTGGCTTCTACGCCACGGATCAGTTTAGCATCTTCACGTTCTTGCCAACGACGAGTCTCGACTACTGCGGCTTCTTCACGTCGCACTCGTCTCGGTCCCTCTTCTCCACTGCCAGTCGGGCTTCACGTTCCTGCTTTCTGCCGCAATTTAATCTTCTCGTTCTTCACGCCGACGTTGGTCTCTGCTTCAGCACGACGGGTAACGCCTTGGCGGAATATTACCATGAGCAGTGCGATTTCTCCGCCCGCAAATTGTTGCTTCTCTTCAACAGCTGCCAATTCCTTTTCAATCTCGTCCAATCGCTTCCTGACACGAGCGCATTTAGTGTTTGCATACGTTGCGCCAACCCATGATGCATCAAGAGCATTCTCTTTGCCATGTCCGTTCGCCGGTTGGCCACCTAGTTCCTCGAAGTTATCACGAAGAACCCGTAAATCCTTTCCCCCGAGCCGATTGTCGTAGGTGCTAGTCGGCGGTAGTTAATTGTTCTCTAGCATCCTCCACCACTCGGTCGGAACCACGCGAGAGCTCTGGCCTTTCTGGAGTGGCCGTCGTTGGCAAGGGAATTCGTCTCGTTCCACGAGGACGACCGACCGGTCTTGCATTCACCATAGCTGCCCCAGGTCCTATGTCTCCGATCGAGCCCGAAATAATTGAAGAGGGCCCAGAGATAACCGAATTACGCCGGCCTCAGGATCTTGTTGTCGATCGGCAGTGTGAGACTGATGGACTTTCGCTACGAGTACTTAATGTCAGCGGCGTGACATCAGTCGAGCCACTTTGTGCGTCAACCGGCCTCTCAACAGACATAGTTCCCTCCGAATTGATCATGCGACGAATCAACAATCTCAGCTGACTGCTCGTCTTCTTCTTTATTACCCTCGTCATCCTCGTCATTAGAGGTAAGAAGATCCCCGGCCGCTGTGAAGGCGGCGTCGAAAGTACCTAGGCTTGTGATGACTGTCCCTGTGCCAGCTCCGCCGGTCGGAGAAGCGAAGAGGCTTGCTCAGGCTTGCCCATCTGACCGGTGGAGTACTCATTTTCATTCCCGCCGCCATCCTATCCGCCAGTTAAAGGGCCAGATGGCTCCTCCTGGGTGGGCTCAGACCCAGATGCACGCTCTTCAGCCTGAATGCCGCTGGTGGCCCCTCCGCTTAGGGTCGGTAGCAGCTTCGCTATCCTTCAATAGGGTAGTGTCATCCTCGCCTTCATCTACCCCATCGTAGCACCGCCTTCCAGCTCGATCTTGCGCTGAAGCTCCTGAGCCCACGACACAGATCTTAGATGAATCGGGACTTGCCAGTTGTAGCCGTTAGGCTTTGCCTTTCCGTAAAGTCTACGGAAATTACGACGGAGAGACTCGAAGTCCCGTTCGACCCAACCCCTGTCCTGCTGCGCGATGTAATGATCCGCGGTTTGCTCCTGCATATTCCTGCCAAGCGGGAGAATAGACTCGACGACAGCACAAAGATGCATCTGCTCCTGAATGGTAGCCGTTTCGACGTCCGCGCTGGTTTGGTGTACACCTACGAGCCTCATAAGCAACTTTATACTACAGGAATACTGAGCAGACACTTACGCCCTCCATGGTCTGCATGTTCTGTGGCGTAGTAAGCAATGTCGTAGATGTGGAGGCACGACAGAAGGAATCTTCGAATGGGGAGTGGGTAGATTCACACATGCTAAGTAAAACCTAATAATTAAGTAGCTCTCGATGAAAACAAACCTCGAATTGTTATCCAAACACTACTCAAGTGGCCCTTCACTTACCCCGTCACACTACGGGCTTAGTCCTAAGGTGCTGGATGTCGCGATGCTGGCACCCCCACCATTTATAATGAATATGAAATGACACACGAACCATAGGTTATCTCCATAGGATACGGTTACTTGTTCGCTGGGGTAAATATCTCGAATCGTGACAGCAACAACGGCAAGTAGATCACCCGTCTGGACTTCGTGGAAGTGTGCAGACGGGTTTCACGAGTGGTTCAGGACCCACAGGTTACCACCCTCCAGCGAGGCGTCTATACCCACGTACTTGTTCCCAATCGTGGGCGTTTTGAGGCGCATCCGGAAGCCGTCGTTGGAAGGTCCGTTGTCGCTCGGTGGTTTGAAGTGTCCGAAATACTCTCAGATAACCTCTCCAGTCGAGATCCGCTCGCTCGCAATCAAGCCCTGTATGTTCGTCAGCTCGCTACGACAAATGCCTAGAGCGGAACTGTCACGCAGAGCGTTCCTACCCCCCCCCCCCCAAACGCTGTTGCGAACTGTGCAAAATCGCCCCTCTCTGGCGTTCAAGCACAACAGCGCATTACAGTGCGTCTCGCACCCACCGCCAGCTCCATTTCGAACCCCCATACTGACTGTGGAGAATCGCCATGCATTGGGGTTGAATTGTTCGGTAAACATATTGACGCTGGCGGGTCACCCTGCAGATCCACATCTCACGCGCGGAGCGTCGCAGAGTGTCTTCAACGACTGAGAAACCCAGCGAGCCTCTCTCCGTGACTGCGTTTGATCGCTGGGCAGAACTGGACGGCGGAAAGATAAAGGCGAGGGCTTCGGAGTTGTATCCGCCCGATTCGTACGCCTCTGCGAACCAGGATGGCACGTCAACTTTGACGGATCGAACATCTACGCGACGGTGAACCTTCCTCAAGCTTCCCGGACTCGCAGTCCATGGAGTGACCGTAGAGATCTGAGCTGACGACGCACTAGGACACGATAACCCGACAGTGGGCACATCAGAGCCTCCAGGAGAAGGAGGAGCGGTTTCAGTCGATGGAGACGATTCAGCCTGAGAGAGAACGACAATCACGTACCTAGGAAAAATCGTAGGAAAGCTGGCGACCATTATAGGTTTACTTTTTATTGGTGGAAATAAGTGCTGTTTACCCAAACGCATGCTGGTTGACAACGGGATCACTCTTGCGCCACTTAGCGAGCGAGACGAAGGACAGTTCCGAGTGATAACTCGGAAATTCTTCGCTTACGAATAGAAGCCAGCTGAGGCAAGTGCTCCAAACCTACTCTGAATATCATCTCTGCCTTAGATTCTACGAAGTTTCGTAGCCTACCTCTGGCGCTGTTCCAGCAACGCGTCTCACTAATTTGCCCACTCAGAGAACTTTGTTTCTCATCTCCTCATGTGGAAGGCCATGCGTGCCAATACGCTTCAACGGTGGATAGCTTAGTGCCTTGTCACCAAAGCCATGCCCCATACACCCAACCTTGGGAAATCGAACGACTTCGGAAAATACTGCTGTAGTAGTTACACTCGTAGACTTGTTATGATGGAGGGGATGGTCTTGCAGCAGCAGCGTGGGCATGCGCTAGCCGTCAACGCTCCAGTTGGTTTCCAATGGGATACTTCATCGGGTAATGTTACCTGCCGCAACTCCCTTCCTCTCAATTAACGTGTCCATGTCGTCCATTGCAACTCGTCTAAGTACAGGTCGATTGACTGCTAGAGAAGGCCACCGTGGTCAAGCTGCGGGTCTTCGGGGTGCAATTATTTGATTCGGCCAATCCAACGTGGTCAGCAGCTTTGGCTACGAAAGCAATGCCGTGCGCTCGCTTTGTGTTTCTATACAAAGTGAAGTACTACAGTTTGCTGTCAACTGGACATGATAACGAATTGACCGATGTGTTTCCTACGATCACATACACAGTGTTAGATACTGCCAACGTTTCGACGGCAATCAGAGACGCATTGTGACAATCCGTTAAACGTTAGGGAGTTAACAATGGATTCATGGTGCGATTAGAGGTTTGAGCCCCCCCCCCCCCCCCCCCCCCGGAGAGGTCGAGACCAACAAGGATTATCCACCGGGAAATGCCATGAGTCGATATCATACACAGAGAACAAATGCTAGCAACTACGAATATTCACATCGACATTATCTTGGTCAGGCATGTAGGCACCTCGAGCACTTACAGCATTTCCCATTGGCCATGCCGCCCTTGTGATGAAGTACTTCCCGAAATGACACGCAAAAGATGGAAGGGAAACGAAATTGGTCACTGAACTGAAAAAATGACATAACGGGCGGGAACCGTTAGGTCGTCTCAGACGACAGGCCGACTCTCGCGTCAGAGGCAGCAACAAACTATGGGTAGGCCACCTCGAAGAAGTTCAAGCGGAGATGACCAAGATCGGAGAGCTAAGCTCTGGATCCGAGATTCATCAAGATCTGATCCAGATCGGAGATCTAGATCCTGGGTCAGTGATTCACCAAGATCAGCCCCAAATCGGAGATCTTAATCCGAGATCCGAGGTCCGCCCAGATTGGATCCAGATCCAGGCGGGTCAGATCTGGCGTATGAAGATATTGCGGGAAAGGCCGTAAGAGATGGGAAGAAGCAAGAACGACTTAGATCCAGTTGTGTAGAGATGGTGTTGATAGGATTTTGGGATGATATAGGTTTTATCATGAATCAGAGCCGAATTTGCCTTGATCAACGCAAGTGTTCTGCAGTTATCGGAAGCAGGGAAATCGATTGGACCTGCACAGTGTTGGGGAAGGAAGGTGCTGGTGATCTCCTGTTGTACGTGTGAATCGGATTTTATATTGATCAGATCCACCTGCACATAGTGATCTACACCTGCAAGCGCAAGTTCCCAAATCTGCCGGTGTTAATCCTTTGCTGGAAGATCTGTTAACCCATAACCATCAAAATCCCGTTACAGGAAGCGGTAAGCACAAGACAAGGAAATGACGGAAAGCCACACCCAAGGGCAACCCCACAGCCGGATCAGATCCAGGCCGCCAGATCAGATCCAGGCCGCCAGATCAGAGCTCGAGTTACCCGCTCTTATATCTGGACAAGTATACGGACGCAGAGTGAATACTTCCACGCTGCTCCATCTATCCCCGCGTCTCGCAAAGACGTTTAAGACCTCACGATCTCACACTTCGGTAGTCACCAAGAGGTAGGATCCAGTCCACCAATGGGTACACAAGGGGGTCAGTTCGGCATATCACGGATCATCGGGACACCCTCCGTTAGTCAGTGTCTGGGCAAAGTTGGGAATCCGGATTCAGCTCAGTAAGATTTTGCTGGATCCTGCTACACCCCACAGCCAGTCAAATGGTCCATTTTGGTACACCAGCTTTAGTTGTTTTCCTTAGTATCAGGAGCCATTTCTTGCGAACAAGCTTCACAGACCTTGACTTTCTCCTGCTCCTCCTCTGACAGCAGACACAGCACATAAGATACGTTCAAACAACAACCACAACAACATCTACGTACTGAAGTAGTAGCGGTCCAAATAGCGCATGATCGCGTCTTCTTCGACAAAGACGTCCACGTTCGGCACGTCCATCTTCGTCTTTCGGGCTTGAGGAACGTGAAATCAAAGAGACCGGTCAATCTCTTTGCCTCCCAGACGAGCTTCTTTAGCTCTCTCCATCGCGCATGAAATGCCATTTATGCGGCAACGAGGTTTTTTTTTTTGCGTGCCGGGAGGGGTGGGGTGGGGGTTCTGAAATAAAGGAGAAATGGGTGGTGACGAAAAGCACCTCCGATCCACTGTAGAGGGTTTGTGTGCACACGAAATTCCCTAAATTTCTTGTAATTCTGCAATTAAGACACTGGCGTGTCTATGTTTGATGGTGTTAAAGGGATAGGCACTATCCACCGTTATGCCTACCCCACTTTGATTTGATGTTTGTATGACCCATAACAATTTTAAGACAAAAAATGTAACATGTCTAATAAGCTTAATCTTTTTTTGTAGCGTGTCGAATTAAGCGTGGCAGAGAATGTTGAGTTGCGCGCTCGATACATGTACTTATACATGTACTTACTCCTGATTTGAATATTGCAAGGATGGCCTTTTTACCGGCAATATATTCAAAATAGAAGTAAGAAGCCGTTCCATTCACACAGAAAAAATGGTCGGTACACACCCAAATCGCCATTTCCTAAAAAATATCCGCTCTCATTTTTAAAGACTGAGCCAACTTCAAAGTACGCTTTTTTAAAAGCAAATATGCCCTCAAAATGACGCTTGCTCCCTGCAGAGTTTAATTGAGAGTATCAATAGTAAAGCGGACGAAGCTTGGTAGTCGATGTGAGTAGCGGCAGCAAGATCTGAAAGTGATAGATAAGGAGTTAGGCTAAATCTTCTGACAGAACTGATCCGCCTATGACTTGACAAGCACTCTACCAAAATCCAGCTGTTAACTCAAAGGAGAAAAATGTAGGGTTCAAAAAACAAAGTGCGCAAATCGGTTGCAGATCATGTGATGAAAGACAGCTTCAACTTTCCTTTCTCGCAGCCAATCAGAACCATCGAATCCTTGGGCCCAACCAATCACATCACAGGTATCCCAGTAGGTTCGTCTTAGGTTCGCACTAATGCGTGCATACGGCAACAACACCACAGCACGCACGTGCTACTATAGGGATCCACACTGCAAGACTGCGAAGTGTACAATCGCAACACCCCCACTCAATTATAGTCTAGTCGAGGATTCCGGTGATGTTGCTGCGTTCGATTAGGTAGGGAAGAGTCTTGGTGGACAACCCCTTGGCCAGAAAATCAGCGAGCTGGTTCTTCGAGCCAATGAGCTCGAGATCCACGACATCACTGGTAATCTTGTCGCGGATGAATTGAAAGCGAATGCCATTGTGTTTGGTCCGAGCTGATAGCCGACGTTCTTCGCCAATGCCATTGCACCTTGGTTATCTTCGTAGATCACCGTTGTACCAGTCTGGTCTGTACCCATGCCTTCAGCAGAAGTCGCAGCCACACCACCTTCTCGGCATAACCACTGAGCACCATGTACTCAACCTCAGTTGAACTCAGTGCAGCCGTTTTCTGGAACGTCGAGCGCCAGACCACGGGAGCACCACACATCATCAGCATCATTCCGCTCACGGAACGTCGGTCATCACGGTTGCCAGACCAGTCTGCGTCCGAGTACGCGACGAGATCTTTTCCCATTTGTTCGTCGTATACGATACCAAGGTTCTTGGTCTTCAACAAGTACTCACCACTTAGATGTCAGCATCCCAATGCTTCTCACCAGGATTCTCCAGGAAGCGGCTCAACTTGGCGACCGCAACCGAAATATCAGGTCGGGTTCCACAAGCCAAGTACATGAGGCTACCCACGAGTGACCGGTACGGCTTCAAGTTCATCTTGGCCTTGTCTTCGTCAGTCTGTGGTTCATCGTCCTTGGTCAAATGAACACTCGGGTCAAGTGGCGTCAGGCACAGTTTTGCGTTTTCTTGTCCAAATATCTTGATAATCGACTCGGCGTACGCCCGTCTGGCTGATGTCCAATGTCTTGCTCTTCATGTCGTAGTCGATTTCAATACCGAGAATGAATCGAGCCCGACCAAGGTCCTTGACTAGAAATTTCTCTGCGATGCCAGCCTTTACCGAAGCAATGACAGCTCGATCACGAGATCCAATGAGTAGGTCATCGACGTAAAGACACACGATGCACTCATCATCACCTTCGCCCCTCGTATAAATACAGGGATCCGCATCACCGACTGTGAACCCCCATGTTTGTGATATGCTTGTCGACGGTCTCGTTCCAGACACGCAATGCCTTCTTAAGTCCATACACAATCTGGTGCAACAAACACACGACGTCATCCTCACCTTCAACTGCAGCCACATGGAGCTCTCTGAGACCTTCCGGCAATCTCCATGTAGATCTCCTCTTCCAATTTTCATACAGAAATGCCGTGTCGACGTCGCACTGCTCGATCTCGAATCCATCACCACAACATTTTGCCAGTTTGGCACGGATCGAATTCAGGTAGGCCACAGGCGCGTATGTCTCTTCATAGTCGATGCCATGTCGCTGCGAGTACCCCTTGGCAACCAACCGAGCCTTGTGTCGAATAACTTGCCCCTTTTCATCGCGCTACAACGCGAACACCCAGCTACAGCAAATCGGTCTTTGATGTGCTGGCTTGGAAACCAACTTCCAGGTCTTGTTCGCGATGAATGACTCGAGCTCACTAGCGATCGCCTTTGTCCATTCGTCTTGGTCCTCACTGGTAGTCCATCTTCATACGACTTCGGGACCTCCTCCATTGCAGCTATCAACTGACCTATTTCGACAATTGCCAGTTGGTCGTTGTTCAGTATGGCGCAACCCTGGCTCACCTTTTGATGCTTGTTGCCAATTGCCGATGGTGCAACGACTGGCTTCTTTCTTCCTCCAGCTTCCTCTGGATCCGTCGTCTCCTTGATGGGACGAGCCTGCGACCGAGTAGTCATGGGATGAGTTGATCCATACGGAACGATCGAACTGTTTACGCCCGTGTCACGTTGAAGTAAGATCACGTCACCGCCTTCCATAACGATCGGGAAGTCCGCATGGACTCTGGGAATAGCTGCCCTGCCATGGTAGACTCCGTAGCAGCGTCTTCATCGTCGTCAATTTCGGGAGTGTAATATCGTGCTTAGGGCTGGTCGTCTTCATAACTTCTTCGGTGCGTACGATTTGCACCTTCCCCGGCGTCATATTGGGGACCCGATATCCCTGTACACCATCTTCGTATCCCATGAAACGACACTTGAACGGCTTAGCATCGAGTTTACAGTGATTCTCGTCGGGGAAATGCGCGTAGCTGAGTGCACCAAACACCTTCATGTTTTCAATTGCGGATTGGATCGATGCACAATTTCGTACGGCGTCTTGGTGGTCACCGAGTTTGGGATCCGATTGATAATCCATGTAACTTTGTTGATTGCTTCGGCCCACCACTTCTTGTCAATGTTCTCAAGGTAGAGCATGCAGCGAGCCATTTCCACGAGACTCCGGTTCATGCGCTCAGCCAGACCATTCTGCTGAGGCATGGACGGCACCGGCTTGTCATGATTTATTCCGCTACTGTTGAGGCAGGTCTTGAATATTGGACCCGTGTACTCACCGCCATTGTCAGAACGCAGGCGCTTGATTGTCTTGCTTGATTCGTTTTCCCTGGCTGTCTTGAATATCTTGAACTTTGACAGCACCTCCGACTTTGCCTTCATGAAACAGGTTCACGTGGCGCGAATAATGGTTGGTGAAAGTCACCACGAACGTGCAGTCACCAGGTATTTTCGTCTGCATCGGAACCATTATGTCTGAGTGCACCAGGGCGGGTACACTGGCACTCTTGACGAGTCTCTAAGGTTATCGTGGAAAGTCGTCAGCTCTCAACTTGCCCATGCAGCAACCTGCACAGACGTGTATGTTGACCCATCGTTGATATGCGAGGTACCGCATCATCCCTGTCCTAACCGAACTTCAATGTTCACAGTTTGAAGTAGGGCTACCTGGTACCTCGCATAAAACGATAGGATACCTAAAAGTTAGTAGTTAAAAGCTACGGATTATTGTACCACAACCAAATCCCTACAAAATGGATTCTCATAAACGCACTTCCATTGGACAGACGTCTCCGATGACGTCCGTCTCGTGCCCCACCGTCGGCTCCCATACTCCTGGCCGGTGTCTCCAACTCCTCCACTGTCACAGCCTCCTCGCTCTACTAGCCCCCGCCCAGTGTCGCGTCGGAAGCTGCATCTGCAGCCACAATGTGACTCAGAGAGCTGCTCGCATTTGGTGACGGTGGATGCGACCTCTATATCAGGTCTTGGGGCGCAAACGACGGCTCTGCCGAATACGTGCAGATTGGACCGTCCAGCTGCACGGTGCATTAGGAGGCAGCTCTCGTCTAGGCATAAGCTCACACTTGTCTAGTGCTGTGACTTCGCTGTAGATATTTGAGTGATAACGAGCTCATCGCGCCTTCGTCAAGGCCTAATTATGGGCGCCTTGCTTGGGAAGCCTTTGCAGCGGACCCGGCCAGAGCCGCTGCATTGCATGCGCTAGCGGGCGAACCGCCTCGCGTTCTAGCACCGCCCAGTGCTACCGCCGCATCAACCTCAGCCAGACCAGCGGCGGCTACATGCGGACGTGGTGGCCGCTGCGATGGGCCCGCCGGCATTACCTCCGCGCGCGGAACGCGAACGCAGCAAGCACCAGAAGAAGAAACAGGTTAAAACATCGGCTAAAAAGAAAGGTGTTCGATTGGCTAAAACAATTTATGTACACTACATGATATTATTGTGGACTACATTAATATTTATGTGGTCTACTTGATCCGAACTTTGTAGGATTGCATGGTACGGATGTGATTTTGCACCCACATTTCTCAAGTTTATAAAGACGCGCTGGTGGCACTATACACGCGTGTACACATGTTGGTGAGTACTACGTACAGATAGTTTAGATAACCAGAGGCTTCTGGGCTGAATTGGGGAATGTTTAGTAAGCTACGGGTTTCATCTTACCGTGTCTCTATAAATTTATCCCTGACGAGTTCCTCTGGGTTAATTCCGGCGGGGGTCCAGTGCCCACTTACGCGCGAGGGAACACATTGCAGTATGCGCCCCGCTAACCACAAACCAGAAGGATAATCGGTTGTTAAAGCGTTATAGTGCCGTCAAAGCGTTATAGACCAAAACGGCCAAGCCCATATAAATAATCTACGAAATGATATCGCACCGTCAAACTCAGTATTTGCTCGGCAGTCCAACTTTGATCTACTGATTGCACAGCTTTGCAACGTTAAACCACTTTGGTCACCTGTTGGTGCTGGGATAAATGCGTTGTTTTAGCAAGCCGGGCAAGTACGAAGATATTAACCTCACTCTCGGCAGACAGTATATGAACATTTCAAGCTGAAATACATGGTACGACTAATTGATTTTGTGTACGTCGACGTAAAAACCCTGGTAGATCGACACACGAGTATTTCGCTGTTCGCACGCACGACCAACGGGATGGTACACGCTATCAATGCATCAATTAAGCAATCACGGATCCGTACGACCCACAAAATACTATCATTAGACAAAGTAGATGACGACGAAGACGCTAGCATCTTTAAGCAAGGGGTGCTTCGTTCGGTGAACAGCAATGGGATTCCAGTTAAGAAAAATTGAATACTCAAAGAGGGCGTTACTTTCATCATGCGGAACTTAAGCTCTGATTTTGGCCTCTGCAACAATACGCATTTGCGGATTGTTGAGCTCAAGCCGTATGTCATGCACGCAACTATTATAGCGATAGTACGCAGGGGGCCACGCGAGCTTAATCCAAAAATCAGTTTATGATTGACAACGATGAATCATTTAAACAGCCTGTGGTAGGGGAAGAACACACATCTACACAAATGGCACTGTATATAGACGTAGCAGTGGTCCGTCTTAAGGCACATTTTTACATAAGCACGACAAATGCATAGCCTTACTTCGACGTAATGGTTGGTGCGAGATACCGAGTGGCATGATCCATTGGTGACTGAGTGAGTGAAAAGTCCAAGTAAGAATGGAAGTAAGGAAGGCAGGAAGGAATGAAGTAGTAATATTGTTAGTTTTAGTGAATGACAGAGTGCATTAGTTGGAGAATGAGTGAGTACGTGATAATAAATAGTTAAGGGAGTTTTTTTTTGTGCCTAAACGGTTGTATAATATTGTAGCGCACAGCCTGAATTTGGGCGGCACTTATTTATTTTTATCTTGATTTTGGTATATCCTTCAAAATCCCGCCGAAGCGAAGCGGAGGCGGGCTGACCCACTCAACTGGGACCAAACCCAAACCCACCGCCCCGTAGCGACGGCACACGGCTAGTCTAACACTATCTACTGGAGGAACGTGATCGTCCGTCACGAATTCCGATGAGATTTTCCGGTGTTTTGATTGGCCATAAACAACCTATAGCTGCCGAGTGCAGCGATGGCGGCCCTGATTAGCCAATAAGAATCTTGCCGAGCGATACGAAGGTTGCTCTAATTAGCCTAAAAAATACGCACATCTGCGACCAAATCCGTAATTAGAGCCCGCCAATCGGGCGACACGCTGCGACTAAACCCAAAGCCACCGCCGGATATCGGTGGCACTCGGCTTGTTTATTTCTATCGAAGTGTTATTCATAGATTATTTCCGTCGATTAAACTCCGAATTGAAAGGCGCTTAACCCTTCTTCGATGGTATTCTGCATCCTACAGAATAAGTACTGTGACAGGGCATTATATCAAGCAGTATTTTCTGCATATAAAAAAATTGTATTGACTGGGGCTCGCGAAAATATCATTGTGGATGGTGGAGGGGAAGCTACACAGGGATTCTTCGGTAGTTATAGAAAATACAGTATAAATCGGCAAGAGGCTTGAAAATTATAATGTGAGCCCTTCTCCCGTGCCCTCGGCTTTTCATTCCCACCGTCAGTCTTGAACGGAACACAGGAACGTAGCGCACGACGAACGCTCCTAACGACAAGCCCTTCAAGCAGCTGTGACGGAAGCTACTTAGAGCAGGATGGAAGTCAAGAAAGCCCAAGGGCGACAGCTACGACTTCAGCTACGTCACTGGTCGGATAAGCAACGCTAGCCGCGGCATTGATCATTTCGTCGGTACGTTTACCTTCCCGGTTATATATGAGACCTTCTCACTAAATGCGCATGTTGCACTTTAGGTGAGTAAGCGCTGATGGCATTTTCTCGCCGCTCCAGAATACTGCAGCTTGCGCAGCCTCCCCCAATGCATAGCACACACGCATTGGTCAAGTAGATGGCGTATGCTGCCGCTCACCGCACGGCTCCGCATGCACCGGTGGCGGCTATAAGACCCAAGTCTCAGAACCGGAAAGGGTGGTGCAGTGAGATCCAGTACAAGCCAAAGACAAAGCCAAAGAACATGCCAAGAGGTCAGTACCGCATTGCCACGCTCGAGAGTATGACACTGGATGCAGTACGCGCCCAACAACGGTGAATTATCGGGAGAAGGACGGATCCGTGACTGTCATCCCGTGCCCGGGGCCAGTCGTGGACTATGCAAAAAGGATGGGAGGCGTAGACGTCCACGACCAGCTCCACCTCCACCGCTACTTGATCCAAAAGTACATCAGCTTCAAAAAGTACTACAAGCAACTTTTCTTGGGAATCATTGACATGGCAATCGTCAATGGCGTGATCATCCACAACATCGTACAGAAGCAAAAAGGAGAAAAAGCTACCCACCCATGCCGAGTACATGCGCCGCCTCCACAACGAGCTGCCCGCGCTTCGCAGCATCCACTTGGAGACGAACATGAATGCGGAGGACCTGAGATCGGTGCCAGCAAGACAGGAAGAGCACAAAACCGTCAACACGGATGCGTACTACAGCTCCAAAGGACAGAACAAGCGTCGCCAGTACCTATGCAAGGTCTGCTCAGCATTTGTACTCCTCAGTCGAAGTCTTTTGACACTAGCTTCTACTGTCCTCGCTGTAGCGACCGATTGGATGGTCGTGTGCCGCTCTGTCGTCATTGCGGTGGGAGGAGGCCATCAATACCCTGACGTGCTTCCAAGTGTGGCATTAGACCTGGAATGACGGCAAGAACATACCACAGAATCTCAAGAAGAAGATTAGATTTTGTAAGCGAAAGAGAGAACAAACAGAGGAGTAGAAGCTAGATAGATTAAAAAAACGGGTAGGAAACGTTGGGCTACCCATACCTTCTCGTTGGCCAGTTGGCGATTGTTGCGGAGGCGTGTGCAGAGGAGAAAAGTCTCTGTTACTCCTCACTAATCCGTTAGTTAGGAACTGGGCATTTTTCCTCTGCACGCGGCGAGCACCCCGCGCACATGCTGTTGGTGCCACCCTCGAATGGATGGTGCCAAAGCTAGCTAGCAACTGGGAGGAGGTCCGCGGAAGAAAAAGCCTGGCGAACCGACTACATGAGATTGATTATCGACTCGCCTGTGATGGACGACTGGATGGCGATATTGAAACCTCACGTCGCAACAACCCGACTGAAACTGGCTCGATACTGGACTCAACTGATTGGGAGGTCTGGATTGAGGAGGCTATGTTGAGAGGCTGAGACTCTTAGCTCAGGCCTACCCTGATATGACTCGGCGCAGACCCTGAGTCTGGGAAGAGTCGGTCGTTTTTCGAATACTGACAGTGGCACATGGAGCATCAAGGAGCATCATCGTATCAACTGATGGCATAGATAAAAAAAATCAGCTTAGGCGTTTCCGACTGGATCCAAGCGCCTCATGTTTGTTGAACAATCACGGACTCGTGACGCGAAGTGAGTGGACCAAGGATTGATGACTTCGAGCACACTCAGCTAGCGTTTCAACGAGCGGCTCTAAGAAGTTGACCAAGTCAGACACACATCGAAGGATGTCTTGCTGAGATTCAAGGTGTAAATATCCAGGGGGGTCTTGCGCCCCCACTTGATAGGTCTGTATGTTTNATTTGGACCGGACTCAAACCGAGTCAATCAACATCGCGAACGGGTCTCAGCTGGATACTGAGGAAAGAAGGAGAAGCTGTTACAGTCCCAGAGTGTGCGCGAGGGCTTTGGACCAGGGCTGGGCTTAAGGGCAGTCTACTAACCTCAGAAGCGGGTCTACGCTGGACCCCGAGGACAAAGGAGAAGCGATTACAAACCTAGTCTAGGCTTAAGCAAATAATAAGACAAACCTCGTCTCAGACCCGAGACGANTGGAGACACCTGGAGATATTTGAGAATCGAGAACAGCTGGTGTGGCAGTCTCAAGGTTGGGCCCAAAGCGTAGCTACCAAGACAAAATAGATTGCAAACTAGAGTAATACACACGCCTCGCCTAGCTCTGCCGAGCCCAAGTCTGAGCGGAACAGAGCTGAGCGGTCTGAGCTCAAGGTCAGGACCCTGAGATTCGGAGTAACTTCGCCACACTCTGTGTATTGCAACGAACGTGACAGAGATTTCTGTGATGGAGGTTTTTACTGATTAAGGGCTGTGTGTCGTGCTCGAATTAGCCAATACGATCAATCAAATATTACACGTGCCGGATGCAATGTAGACACTTTGTCCACTGCCGTAGTAGCGCTTTGTGCAAGATATGGATGATTTCTAACGAGTCAACTCAAAACGGGTTGCAACTGATAAAGGTGTTGAGGTCTTGGAAGCGAGGCTTGGGCTGAGCGGAGGGAGTTCTGCACTTGGTGCGGGGACCGGAGTGAAGAC
>LGSN01000681.1:0-20921 GCA_001314375.1 Phytophthora podocarpi | reverse complement strand
GAAGTACCGTCGTCGCTCTTGTTAAGTCCGCCTTGCAGGTGGACCACCCAAAGTTGCGTTCACTACACCACACCTCCCTCAAAACAGGATCGGCTATCGCCTGCTCAGCACGATAGGGAACACAATTAACTGCTCCTTGAACGTGGCACATCAAACACACTAAGCGCATCCCTACCTGGTCAAAATGAACAGCTATCTCCTCTCAGTGCGCTGCTAAAACGAAACCAAGTTTCTTTGGTGGCCATTGATGTCGACGTGCGCGCCCGTATTGCTAAGAAGTCAAACTTCAAGACGCTCTTGACACTATCACAACGCATTATTACTCCCCGAGCCCATTGACTTGGAAGAGGTGCTTACCCAGCCCTCTCACATCGTTAGCCTCTTAGCAACTCGCTATGACCCAGAGGCTAAAACCTTCAAAGAAGCCATCCGCTCTACTCACGCATCTAAACGGCACACTGCTGCTCTCTTCGAATACGAATCGCTCATGGAAATTGAAGCATGGACGCTGGTTCCACGCCCACGCAACCACATGGTACTGTAGGGCAGATGGGTTTTCGTCCGTAAGTGCGATGAAACCGGTGGCGTTGTGCACATTAAAGCCCGCCTAGTCATCAATGGCTCTCAACAAGGATGCCATTGGTTATACAGAACTGGTATCGCCATGGAAGTACTTACACTGCTACTATGGGACATAACATATGGACGTTAAGACGGCTTTACTCAACGGTTCACTTGACGTAGAAATCGTCACGAAACAGCCGAAAGGATTCACATCGAATGGCCATGTAGCACTTTTCGCTTTCGTCGCTTAGTTAAGGACCGTTGCGTGCTTTTTAAAGGTTATATTCTATGCATTGTTACCTTTTGGGTTACGTCGATGGTCTATGGATCATTTCACCGTCCAAATAAGTCGTTGATCGGCCAAATCGGTCCTGTGTTCCGAGTTAAACATTACCGGTTTAGGGGGAGTATCCTACCTCCTTGACTGGGCTATTGAAAGAACCCCCACTTGCTTTGGAATATAAAGCGTATTTGACCTCTTCTGAGGGAGCCTTCGCCATGTTGTTCATCGACTTCCATGTCCGGAAGCGATGGCTCCTGGGCGCCAGCCGCAAGTCCCACAACACGCTCACTTCGTAGTTCTTGTCGTCGTCAGAAAGACGGACGTTGTCAATCTGCTAAACAGGCCACCAGAGCTCGGGATTAGGATCCCACATTGACACACTTGTTACGTCCTCCTCAATACTGGAAATACCCATCGGACAGACTCTCGTCCGACGATCCCACGGTCCGACGCCCTCGAGGTTGTTACTACATATGCTGTCTTCTTCGTAGTCATCGCCGCACGACAAGTCGTCACTTTCGTCTTTTCCCGACTAGAGCTGCTCCCTCGGTCACTGAAGACGCCCTCTTCTCATTCCTCGCGCGAAGACGCCGCAAGGCGCTGTAGATAGAGGAGGCGCAGATGGATCGTCTGACGTGGCTTCTAGGTCTACTACTCCTAATCTACACATAATTCCGTGTCGGCAAGCCTAACTGCCTTACTAGATACCGGACAAAGACCCGAGCAGCTACCACGTTGTAGATTCTAGAAATATCTCGATTTAGCGCCTCACGCAATGATAAACGACGAACTTACCAGTTTAGCTGGAGAGAACGCCAGCAGCTACACATCATTTAAACAAGAGCTTCGTAAACAAGCACGAGTAAGTATCACTATCTAGAATCCTCGAGACTACCAGCTCTGACAGGTTTTTAAATTGATGGCTCTCGTGCTGCCGTGTGCGCTCGCCTTGGGGGCGAACTCTCTTCTATCTCTCAAAGCCACAACCAATATACCCACTTTATAATCTTCATTTTCTTCCACCGGTCTCCCACTTCCTAATCTGCTTCACGTCGCTACCTCGACAGAGGTGCCTACCAGAAGGAAACTGTCCGCAAGCGGTAACTCCAGCAGAACGTGTGGACCACGGCGTCTACTGTCACCCGGTTTTGCGCAACGTGTTGATCACAATATCAAAACCAGCGGATTGACGCTTGGGCAGCAACTTGGCGAAGTTCTTTCCGGTATATTATTTTAAACAGTCATTTCCACACTTGAGTTCATCTGGAAGTAACTTGTCCACCATGGCTTGGGGAACAAAGTTGAGCCTGCGAATGATGTGCGTGCAATCGCCAAAGATGGACATACTGTACTCGTCGCTGGTATCGATCACTCAGTTGTTATCGTTTTCCTGTTTCAGAACTCGTAAAATGCTTTTTGGTCGCTTTTCTTCAAGCGCAAAAAAAGTTTGTTCTCCTCAACGTGATTCTGCGCCATACGATCCAGGACCCTTCCCCACATCCAATAACGTCCACACACAACGTAGTCGTCACTGCACGGCTCCTACTAGCTTTCCATACTCTCGTCCGACGAGAGCACTTGGTGTCGGGCTCCCTGACACGTTTCTTGTTGGAAATATGTCATCCAATACTGGAAGCCCAACCAGGCGTATCACTCGTATCGAGCTGGCGTTGATACATTTTTATGAACAGAAGATGCATCGTCCGCGTCTTCCCGGACGTAAAACATCGGAGACTTCATTCTCGACGATTACAGCGATGATCAAGACTTGTCCGAGAGCGAGTTCGCAGGTTGTGTACAGGGAAAATTAACGGCTTAATGGATTGCATCAGAGATTCGTAAAAGCAAAAGCCGTCGTCCAAATTGTACTGTCGCCCTGAATAGTTATCAGGTCCTGAGCCGGTCTTGTACTGTTTACTAACCGTACAACGTTCCCTATAAACGTGCTAATACTAAAGGTGTTTATGTTATGCAACTATGCTCCTCGCTCCGTCTCATCCTCACTTGGAACTTCCTATTCCTCATCTTGTGGTAATCATTGTCTGAGTTCTCCGACGCGCTATTGAAGACACTTGGGTGGCACTCACCGTCACTGTTTGCGTTGATTCCAGTCTCATTGTGCTCGAATTCCTGTCTCATCGGGTTCTTCGTCCTCGAGTGCATTGTCGCTGCTGTCGTCGCTGCAGCCATCGCCGTCATCGCCATTGTCGACAAAGTCAACGGGGAATAGAAGCTTGTAGACAGGCAGAGCAGATCGTTGTGCCTGGACCGATCGACCAGCCAGAGTTTTGTCTTCTTCAACGTCGACCTGTATGGTAGCCCGACAGCTGCCGCTTCCTGGATCATGCTGAATGCTTTCCAGCAAGGAGCGTTGCTCATAAGGCTTTCGACAGCTGTTTTGTTCACACACCCACAGGCAACTCTTGGTCATCTTCGCCAGTTTGGTCACCGAGAGAACATGAACATATGTGACAGTTGGCCACACCCTATCGGGGCTGGACGTCATTCGCCACACGATCCTCAACAACTTGTCGGTTTTGCACTTCTTCTTCAACTTCAATGTTGCCTGGGGCATCGAAATCGATATCACTCCATTCAAAGTCCGCTCACTAGAGTAGCTTTCCTCTTGCCTCTCCATATTCTCGACACGCACAGATGTTGACGCTGTCATCTAGGGCAGAGTAATCTTGGGCGATGTCGTCATCGTAACTCCTGTAGCCGCTAGTCGAAGTGGATATCCTTGTACCCTGTACACCCTGAGGACTATCCTCCGTACTGAGCATCATCACTATGCTAACGCCTGCAGCGGAGCCACGCGGCGTCCCTTTCGCTTCGCGCTTGAGACACGACATTTTGGCGCTCGGAACGCCACACGAGCGTACAGCACCGAGATGATCTCTGGTGTCGAGCGAGGTGGTGACGGTTGCTCTTCACTCACTACCAGCAAATGTCACAGAGATCGCGGAGAAGTTTTGGCAGACCTCGGCAGGACAACCGCTTGTGGTGGCGTAGATTATCGGAATGTCCCATGTTGTAAAGACGGTTGTCGCTGATATACTGTGTCGTTTCAGATAGGAACTCCGATACATCGATACAGTACACGAAAATAGAATAAGTTTATATTACGTCGTACCAAAATGCACCAATAAATGACACGGGACTAGTCCCTTATTGTCTCACGAGCGCCATGAAGTCGTAGCACCAGAATAGCAGAGGGTTTCGCAGTAAATTCGAGGTGCTAATTTTAGCGTTGGCGCGTAGGTGGCGACTGTGGCTCGTGCAATATATAGCCATGAGCTACTCATTGGGCCAGAAAAAGTACGTTGTCCTTAACTTAAATCAGACTCGTGTAGCGCAACGTCTCAGTTAATTGTATGGAGGCACGCCTGATTCCAAGTGTTCAAAATAATCTAGCCCTTTACATACTCGCACATGCTAAGCGAAGTTTTACTTCTATATCACCAATGTAATCACAGAACCACAGAGAAAATGTGCGATCGTTTTAGGGCGGTTGTGCCGCTAGATAGACAGCTTCGACAGCAGGAAAACCATGAGATGGGTATGATCTATGTGTTACCGATGAGGTAATTTTGGGGTATAGATTTCGTCCCCGATTTTTTGGGGACACCATGTGTTCCCCAAAAAACGGGGAGAGCTAAGCATCATGTTTTTATTCACGGAGGAAGGTAGTCTCATCTATACCATACAGACACTTGAGTAAGAATCAATCTCAGTTGTGAATTTCCTTGTGTACTGCTCTGCGCTTCTCATCATGGACGATGAGGACGGCTTCATGTACTACTACAAGGACAAGTACATGGACAACCGCTACCACGTGTGCAGTGACTACAACAAGTCTGGATGCAAGGCACGGATGACTGTGATGGTTTCGGGCAAGATCAAGATGAAGTGCAAGCCCAAGGCAGTGGTCTGCGACTTCGAACAGGCTCTGCATATTGTGAGAGATCTGTCCGACGATTCCTACCTGATTGGTTGTCTGTTTCATTGGAAGCAGGCAATTCATCGCAAGCTGGTTTCGCTGCGCCTCCCTGTGGAGGGCATCAAGAAGGCCATGGCTCCAGGTTGTCTCGATGTGCTCACGATTGTGCCCGAGAAGCAGCTGCACAATAAAGGCACCCCATACGTTGTGCGTCGCATCAAGCGACTTGCTAACGTCACCGATCACAAGGATAGATGGGATGACTTCTGGAACTACTTCTCACGCACGTGGATGGGCATGTATCCGGTTTCTAGTTGGAATATCTCGGCGATGAGTCGTGCAAACGTCGAGATCGTCAACCGTACGAACAATCCGCTACAGGCATATAACCGTACGCTTGCAGATGCAATTGGTACGGCACACCCAAGTATGCAGCATTTAGTGGATGCCCTCAAACAGGAATCTGCGCGCTTTCTTCAGATGCAACATGACATCCGAATGAAGCGTGCCGATTCTCCAAGTCATCCTGCTGCCATCGAGTATCCTGCGGTTCCCAAGTTTCGCTAGGCCGTAATCGTAGCTAGGGTTGCTTAGATACAGAACGCAATACCAAGTCAAACCACAACTTTTATCCAAAAAATGTTTCAGACAATTTTTGGAATCTGCTTTTAGGGATAAAGGTTATCAGATCATTTTTGCGACCTGCTTTGAGGGGTAAAATGGTTCTAAGTAAAAGTAGGGTAATCGTTCCTAATTTTCTGGAATACTTTTCGGGTTTTTTAGGGGACTTTGGGTACGTTTTGGGGATGAATAGATGGACGCCGATCGGCCTCGTGCAAGAGTATGAAGGCGTCCACGAGGTTCGTTTCGTAGCAAGGCAGAAAGTCTACGTGAATCGCTCTTTTAAAGGTTTTTCGGGGTTACTTTTTGGGTTTACAGAGACATGGAACCCCATCGACCTTCGGTTCATTTTGCGCGCGTGGCCAACGAATGTCTCCATTCCCGTATTTACTAGACCCAGCACCTGGTGCGTGATCAAATTGTGCTTTGTAGAATTGAACATTCAAATCATGAAAATGCTAACTTGTCATTGGTGCCACTTTAAAGTAGAAAGAGGGCAGACCATGGACTCACTTACATTGCTTCCGTTCCGTTCAAGAGGGGGGCAGAGTATTCCTTTCCCGCTTGAAGAAGGCGCGATTCATGAGCTCACATTGTTGTCGCGGCTGATGAGGTCGGTGCCCAGCTCCCAGAAGAATGGGCGCTTCCATGTTGGCGCACCTGCATGGCGATGGTGCCAAGCTCAGTTGTCTGCGCGTCGTCGTTTTTCTCCGACCCACCAACCATTGATGGCAGGGGTCAGCACGCTCACCCACTGTGCTATGGCATTCCTTAACCCTTTGACTACCAAATTGACCTAATAGGCAGTAAGCTGTCTCAATTTTTTTAGCCTTTTACGAATAGAAAGATCAGCAACTAACAACCAATTAGAGTTGTAATGCAGGACCACGTCTGTGGATCACGGTACTTCTTCCTTGGATCACGGTACTTTTTTTCCGTGGTGAATGCTCCCGAGAAGAATACAAGATGGAGATGCCCAGCTCACCACCCGTCTGCCCGTCTTGCCAGGAGTCCCCATGCGACCAGGAAACGTATGGCAAGAGGCTAGTCCAGAGCAGAACTCGCATCCTCTCTGTATACAAGGTCCCCCACCCAAAGTGTGTCAAGAAGACGCTCTGTCACTTATACTACTATCTAAAGCACGGATAACTCAGCGCTGACCCAATCTACAAGCTCCCCTCGTGTATTCACGAGCACTAAATGCGATCCAGTTCGTAAGTACATTGATCTTTAACAGCAAGCTCAACAAACAGCTAACACTGTATATGCATGTACCTATACTACGCGGAGACGCCTATTGTGCGCCGTCTAACCGATGCCACGCACTACCAACTTATGAAAGTGCCCAATTATCACTATTGTTCCCCTCACCCCCCTTCATTGCCAACATGACACATATATGCTGGCGGTAGGGTCTACTTGCTACGATAGGGACCCGACACCAGCAACGTCGACAGGAGCAGTGCAGGCAGCGTGTACGCACTCACGATGGGCATGACCGCTGCACTTCCGTATCGAGCACGTTATACGCGATGACACGGTAGCGGTGGAGTTGGTGGGGACAGTCACGACGCGGCTACAGCACTAACAACGACGGTACTTTCATCGAGGGTGTGGTGCAGGCAACGCCTATAAGCCCACGGCGGGGACGGCCCGCTATGGATTAGTGTCGAGTACGGCATACGTGATGTCTCGGTTGCGGTGGAGTTGGTGGGGACAGCCACGACGCAGCTACAGCACTAACAACGACAGGTCCAGCACGCCAACGGTGACGCGAGCAACGGGTACGTGCTCACAGTGGCAATGATGTCGGCCGCGCCATATGCGATGGTCTCGGTAGTGGTAGAGGGGTGGGGCAGGTTCGACGTGGCTATAGCACTATTATCGACGACGCCGATATTGGATGGTCCACGGCTGGTTACGATATTGAAAACGTTCGGAATGATCAAGACGGCATGGTGTAAGTATTTTCCAAGTATTGACGAATAAAACGGTCGTGTTTTGGATTTGAGGCTCTATCAAGTGAAGGCAACGCTACTTTAGGAATTCAGCTTGGACATCGCTAGCATATAGTCACAAAGCTGAAGCACCATGCATGATGTACGAAGTACATGCGCGCAGAACGCAAGAAACATGCAACTCCGCATGGAAATCCAGAGGAAATCGGATTTCTGGATTGAAACTGCGGCCACGGACATGCAAACGAGGATGCTAAAGTCGACGCGGCATCGGACATGGCCCCGAGGGTGGAGTTGTGAACTTGGGCGCGGCTACAGGCACAGTCTCGAAAGTGGTGGCGTCGAGCATCTCGAACGTGGCCACGGGTGTGGTCCCGAGGATAGCGGCATCGAGTATTTAGGTGCGGCTGCTCAACGGTGGTGGAGTCGTAGGTCTCGGATGTGGCCATGGACATGGGCGCGAGGGCGGTAGAGTAGTGGACCTTGGACATGGCCTGATCTCGACGCAGATTGGTTGCGCAAGTTATCAGCGTGGCCTTCACGCCTTGTAACACAGCCATAGCCACACCCCGTTACATTTCCAGCTCGACCACGGTCGTGTTGTGGTCAGTTACGTGCATGATTATGTTGCGAGCCCACACAGCAACCGAAACCGCGATGATTTGCATTTAAGGCCACGGTCACGGACAAGTTCCTGAGAATGGAGTCGCAGACCTTAGATGTGGGGCTCGAGGGTGGTGTCGTGGATGTTAAATGTGGTCATGGAAGGTGGAGTCATTGATCTTGAACGCATGATACAGATATGGGCTCGGGGGTGGTATCGTGGATATTGGACGTGGCCACGGACATGGTCCCGGGGGTGCAGTCGTGGTTGGATGCGACCATGGTCATGGACACAAGGGTGGCGTCGAAATGTTTGGACGCGGGCACGGACATGGACTCGACGGTCACGTCGAGAATGTTTGACGTTGCCACGACAATAGTCCTGAGAATGAAGTCGCAGATCATGGATGCGGCTACGGACACGGGGTCATGGAAGTTGAACGCGGCCACGGACGGTTCCCGAGAGTGCAGCCGTCGATCTTGGATGCGGCCACGGGAATACACGAGGGCGGCGTCGAGAACGTTAGCTGCGTTCACGGACATGAGCTCGGGGATGGAGTCTTTGAGGACCTTGAACGTGGCCACAGTCTTGGGTTCGAGGGAGGTGTCGAGAATGTTTGACGTGGCCACGGACATGGAGACGAGGGTGGTGTCGAGGATTTGGGACGTAGCCATGGACAGACGCTCGAGGATGGTGGAGGCGTGGAGGGTTGACGTGGGCACAGCCATGAGATTGAGGGTAGTTGTGTCGTCAACTTTGGACGTGGCCTTGAACGCGTCGCAGCGCGTCGACGCAGGTCAGCAGCGTGGTCATCATGTGGCTGCTACAACTACAGTCACGACAGTTTGAATATTGTCAATGGCACGATGTCGCTGCAGTCACGCGCAGTAACACGGATGCTATCCCGCACGGCAGCACCGAGGGCGATGGAGTCGTGCTATGAACGAAGTGATGACGGGTGTTGTGGGTCCGGGCTCCGTGCATGTAGCTTTATGCGGTGATGGCGAGGACGACAGCATAGCGGCCACGAAGAGCAGCATCGCAGTGGTCATGAACAGCAATTGCGAAGGCATCGACATTGCTCCAAAAGAGAGCACAGCTTAGTGCAGCGATGGAGAACGAACGGCAAGGTGGCGATTCATTGATGGTGTGTAGTTACCAGCAAATTGAAGAATGAGAATCGTGACACGCGTGAATTTGGCACGGCGGATGCTGCCGCCGCCACCGATGCCGCGCAAGAATCTCGCTGGTTTCGCACGCTAAGTTTGGGAGTTTCAAATTGAACGCATTCGATTGGCTGGTTTGAGAGATTCCGCCAATCGCAACCGAGCACCTAAAAAGCTTGGGTCTGGTTGGTGGAATGCTTTCTTGCCCGCGTTTGGCCTGTTCTTTTGATGCGAGCGATGCTCACCACCATCACAGGCTCGGTAGAGTTGCACTAGCGCTGAATTTGGCCGCAGGCGTGACACCACCACTGGATTTCTGCCGTGAGCATCCACGATAGATCCGACTTTTCACGGGCAAGGATCCCACTTCAACGTTAGCTTCACCTGTGTCGGTACAATACCAGTATACTTGCATCAGATGTTACCGTGCTTCCACCGCCAGGTGGACTTCTGTAGCTTGGCTTTTGTGTCTATCATGACCACATACAGTGACAGAACTAGAAGCCTGGTGAAATTGACCTCGATCAATGAGCTTGATGGGATACAGAAATGTAAATTATCCGTTTTGCTTACGTTGTCGTTTTTGGAGTTGTTGCTGCGAAATGCCGTATAACGTTATACGACAGCACCCACAGGTCATTCGCATTGGCCCTCGAGCTTGGCGGCGATCTCAATACCTTTGAGCAGGATAGCAATTCACATCTCAAAAAACATACCACCGTAATGAACCCAACAGCTCCATCGCGTCTGCTTTCTCTATCCAGGCTAATACTTGCTGAATCATTCGAACCATTTTTGTCAAGTCTCGAATGTTGGCCTTGCTGAACTCTTCATCACTTCGACGGGCTCGACGCCAACAAAAATTCCTTTTCTGTGGAATCCAAGTAGTCGTGTGCGGACAATCGCTAAACGCAATAGGTAATCCTTTCTCGTGACAACCGTGTCCCTGCACAACTGCACCGCAAATCGCCAGTGAGATGTACGACGATATTCAGTGCACAACTGGTTACCTTTGAGTTCACCAGCGACATTGACACTTGCCTTCCGACTTGGCCAACGGCGGCCGCTGTGAGACCCCTTTTCGATTGCTCCGCAATGAAAGTGGTCAAGGTGTCCAATTTGAGGTGCTCCACGTAATAGTCGACATGGTTGCAGGACTTAGAACTCCACTCGTCCCATTGCCGACACCAGAAGATCTACAAACCAGAAGATGCAATTTAGTAAGACAAATGCTAGATACTAAATATGCAAAAGCAGCTTACAGTGCGTCGATGGCAGCCAAGAAACTTTTCCAGAGGAGATCCGACTCTGCTGAGAAGCCCTTGCCCCACTGAAGATTTTGAGAAGTGCGGCTTCCACATGTCCAGAATTGTTTCACTACTACCGGTAAATTCCCGGTATCTCACCCTAGCTTCGTTTGCCAGTGGAAGTACTCTCCAGTACCTCATCGTCTGTAAACAATCTGAAGATGCCACCGCACTACCTGTCCGCGTGCGCTCTTGATTCAGTGGAAACTAGCCGTCACCAAACCTGATCCAGCAGCGTTGAAACTAACCCAAAATACAGACATATGCCCCTCCAGTAATCAATTGGTTTAGACCAATACATCGCGTACGACGCGCTCGGCACTAACCCGTAGGATTAGGCCCGCCGTGAGCAAGTACACGTTGCCTGCACAGCAATGGTCGTGCCAGTGCCACCGACGGTAGTGCTGTAGCCGTGGTGTGGCTGCCAGACCCACCCGCCACCCCTACCGAAACCATCGGGTAATTGACGCGTCCGCCACCTTGCCCGGCGTATGATGTGCGCGCTGCCTGCGCCGCCATGGTCGATCTGAATCCGTCGTTGGTAGAACCGTCATCAACGAAAGACTCAATAAAGCGTAGGTGTTCAAAATCTTTCGGGGATCGCGGTACTGATGCTGAAACGTGCTCATAAACTTTGGTGGTCACGGTTCTCGCCTTGCGTGATCAATCTAATGGACACCGTTGTGTCCGTTTGCATATAGTATTCTACTACCCGAGCCCTATAGTTGCTTATTGTCCAATCATGTTGTGCAATAGTGATTCTTGTATACAGCATAATGTCCCTACGGCGTCAATATTGCTCCGGTAGTCAAAGGGTTAATGGAAATTTAGTACTATGGTGGGTTGAATTACGTATATTGTTGGTGCAGCTCACATTTCACGAAATGGTGCGCGTGAAATGAAAGATATGCGCTGCCATGGTCGACATGCCGTCGCTAAAAATGAACTGCCTCGCACTACCACGTTCGAAGTTCGTGTCCTGTGATCATCTCCTGCCGTGAGAAGCACTTGGTGGGCGCGATCAGCGCTTGGTCGATGTGCGCAGAGCTATTGGCCCGTCACGACGAGAGTCCCGCCGCCGGAGGAGTCTCTCGACGAGCCCAAGAAGCGACAACGCTTCCGCTAACCCCCCATGACGCCATGAAGCAGGGGGATTAGAAACTATAATTTAAAATACAACACCCATTGACTAATTTTTTTCCAGTCAATGGGCGTTGTATTTTAAATTATTTTTTCGAATTGCTTATGTATTTAACACAAACGCACTTACCAGATACGTTCATTAATGAGGGTTAAGGCGTGAATATACCATTCACACCGTTTCCAAACTCAAAAGTGTGAGCCGGCGTCACGAGAACAAGGTACGCTGCGTGTACATGAAATAATATACGGCCGCGTAGCGGCGGTGTTGCTATTTCAGACCACTACAACCAAACCTGAAATCACCACCCGCGAAGCAGGTGGCGCTTGGCTACCGTATGTGATTACCGACGTTCAGTCATTACCGACAACTCCTTCAACCAATCATACTGCTCAAAATATCATGCCATCGTAGTTTATGTGCTGACCGACAGATTGCACAGCCATTGTATTCGACTATCAGGGGCAATGCCGCAGCTATGCATGTAGTTTTTATGCTCGTGGATAGTTCGAGTTCAGATCAAGAATTTGGCTGTTATTAATCACAGAAGGAATACGGTAGTCCATATGAATAATAGCTTAACCCGGCTGAAATATGCATGCAATCTCTCAATATACCACATATCTTCACGTTGTAGCTAAACCTTCTTGATATAAGCTTCAGAGGAAGAGCAACGGATAATTCTGTCTGATACCGAATTCACGGCTGAAAAGGTTAGGCCGTGTTCGACTTGCGGTCATTTAGGCTGGAACTTCTTAAAGAGCTCGTTGCAATCTGAAACCGCCAAAATGTGATCCAGCTTGATAGCCTCTTAACCCTTTTGCTCCCTCCTTTTATACTTGAAAATGGTATGGTCCAATTTCCATAGTAAAGCACAAAACCTATATAAAGTGTTGGTTTTACTTTGACTTCCGCAACATAAACTACAAAATTTGACGGTTTTGTAATTTTTCTGTTTTTGTAAAACCTACAAAATATGCTGATATTAGCCTGTTAATCTATTGGTTATTAACCAATAAGTACTCTGAGGGACGAATTGGATTGGTACCAATACATAAAACCAACATATTTTGCTGGTTTAGTAGCAAAAGGGTTAACAGCTGGATTCAAAATTCAGGTCTAGATAAAAGATTGAATCTAGCTGGATTAAGTGTGTCCTGTCTATATATGGATGAACGATTTAATTAGGCTGATACAGCCTTTTTCGGATCGGGCTCGAATAGTGTCTACAAGTCGAACACGACCTTAATCTTTTCAGTTTAGTTCAAATAAGTGGATGTGTGTGACAAAAAATACACATCAAAACGCAGCAATTTACGAAAAAATTAAATGTGCAACAACCGATCTCTTACGTAAACAAAATACCAGTTAAATGTCATATAATATCGACTTCAATAGTTTACTGTGTAGTTTACACATTTCCGCGTCACGCCACACAAATCTTACCTCAAAGCTCAACGATGAGATCCTTGCGCCGGGAGCTCAAGTTCGCGCTCATCGTGGTCTCCCAGCTGCTGCTCTTCTGGCTGTTCCTGCTATATGCGCCTCTGCATGACGGTGGCCTCCTGAGCAACCGTCTCCCGCCCTCCAACTCGTTACGTCGCTGCATCTCTAGCGCTCATCGAGACCCGCGCTACGTGAAGTCAGGAGTGTGTGTCACCGCGGACCAACGCTTAAGCGCCTTAGAAGATCTGGTTTACGCTCTGAAGGTTATGCTGGAGAACGCCAAAGTGGTATATTGGATCGACAGCAGCACCTTATTAGGAGTCTACAGGGCGCGGCAACTCGTGCCGTGGGACTACAACGCCGATATGGGGGTCACGATGGCCGGACTGGAGTACCTCCGCTCTACTCATAAAGAGACGTTGGAGGTGCCACAAGGGTACGAACTCACAGTGTTTAATAGCTCGCTGTATGAGGCTGGAGAGACGTCGACGGCGGTGCCCGTGAGGTTCGTGGACACGAAGTTCGGGTTCTACGCAAACATTTTCGCATTTAGGGAGTTCGAAGGACTTTTCAAGGACGATGTGAGGCCGGCGACAGCACCCGAAGTGGAAGAGGACGTTGTTGGCAATGGAGTTGTAGTGGAGCAGCTCATGGGACCCGAGCCGTCGGAGATTTGGCAGCGGTGCGTCCACTGTCCGGAAGTGGGGGAGGATGAAGACAGTGAGATCACGAGAGAACCGAACGCGACGGTGGTGAAACATTTTCGCATTCCGAGAGATTGGGTGTTCCCATTGCGAATGTGCAAATTGGAGGTGTTTGAGGTGATGTGCCCTGCGCAGATGGCGCCCTACCTCATGTACATCTTCGGAAACAGGTTCCTGACGCCGGAGTTATGGGAATAAAAAGCGGGTTTGCTTTCTTCTATGGGCAACGGCAGACTTCGGTGGCGACAATTCTTCTCTGCGTGTTGGAGATGTGTCTTCAGGTCTGGAGTTGGAGTGAACCTGTTCCCACGGAGATGTTCCCGTTGGGTACGTTACGTGATCCAATTGGCCGTTCATTAGCATCTGGGCTTCGAGGGGCTTGCTCTCATGAATGGGTTGGTATGCAATGGCTTCGGCGGCATTTACTACGGGAGTCCACAACGCCCAAGCTGCTTCTACCTCGTCCAGATCGGCAAAGTGTTCAGTGGCGCCATTTGCCAATTCTCGCAGTAAGATATCATACGCAGAAGGTTCATCGCCTAGCTCCCATTCAGTCGCTTCCGTATCACGCTCCAGACGGCTCTGCTTGACTTCTGTAGGGGTTATGACTCGATGATCGTCAGAATCCAGATACTCCCAGCCGCCGGGAAGTTGGAGCTCGATCAGTAGTTTGCTGACGGCACAAGACCATTCTATTCTATGACTGTGGCGGGTGTCGGCATATAGCGCTCGCTGGATAATTACCGTGAAAGTGCATGGCTGAGCTTCATTTCCTGGAAAGACGCCGTGTCTGAAGGTGACAGTTATTGCCAGGAGTCGTGTTGCAGTGGCCTTGGCTGCAGCCAGCCGAAAGGTAGTGTTTTCCCACTCGTCTAATGAGCTGGTGAGCTCAATCATCGCGGCTGTCGGGGTGAAGTGGTCGGTGTTTGCGAGATCTTCGTCCATTTCGTCTCGATAATGAGTGCCATATCCGTCATACTGTGCGACAAAAAGCGATTGTCGGGGCTGGGAATCCTGACGGGAGGTAGTCAAAGCTTCAATAAAGCGCAGCTGGGCCTCATGCAGTCTTCGAGCAAACTCACTGGACGAGATGGACGTTGCATAGGTCTCTGGGTTGAAAGATGGCGCAACTGCAACACTTAAAAGTAGCTGCAAGTGATTCACCATGACGTCGCGGATGATACCAGCGCTAGGATAGCAATACGGTCGAGTACCATGTCAGCGAAATGAATGTCGAAATAGATTGGTGCAGTGATGTTTACCTGTCAAAGTAATGTACGCGGTTTTGAAGTGTTGCTGTTTCGGTCATCTCGATCTGTATGGAAGTAAGAAATCAAGTTTATTCAACATTTCCTCGCAAGTCTTAGTGACAGGTTCTTACGATACGTACAAGGATGTCCTGTATGTGCTCTGAGTTCCACATTGGGTGCAGTATAGCAGCATTGAGCTGGAAGTAGTTGCGAAGTGCGTGAACAACAGGTTTGCCAGCGTAATGGTCCATCACATAAAGCTCGTCGTTCTGCAAGCAAAACCACAATAACAAACACGTTAAAGTTAAAAAGGTTTAACACAAAATCACAGCTCCTGTCCAGTCGTACGCTGTACATTGCTCTGAGATGCTTAGCAAGCTCATGCGCAGACTGTAGATCCCGACCAAAAGGTTTTTCCACCACTACCCGAAGGAACGGATCCGTAGATCCCGTCGCCGCCTGCTGTGGTCGCAAATAGCGATGAATGAATTCGCAATTCTAGATCATTAAAAGCAATAACACGTGTTAGCAACATCACGCTACAGCAACTGACTCCATTCTGACCACGACTTGCGTACCTGAAGGAAAAACTGCGGTGGAATAGCGAGATACACCACTCGTCCCTCCTCACTCTCCTCTGGAAGCTGCTCATTCTTCTCCATCAACATCTTCCCCAAATCCCGATAATGACTCTCCATCCGTAACGGTGCATACCTCACACTAGGCTTGAACTCTGTTGCCAGAAACTCTCGACACTTCGTCTTCGCAGTTGAAACCTGCTTTGGATCCGCTTCCCAGGCGCCACACACCCTCTCAGCAAAGGCATCGTCGAAAAACGTATCGTGCCAGATCTTCCCACGCTCCAAAGTGTCTGATGCCCCCGCAAAGAAGCGGACCGTCCGTCCAGAGATCGCTTTGCTCTCCAACGCCAGGCGGAACATGGCCACCCACAGATACTTAGATGCCAAGTCTCCCGTGGCACCCGCTACGATGACATTAACCACTTGCTGACGATTGCCACTGGCTGGGGGCAGAGGAGAAAACTGCAAATCTGTTGCAGGGTGAGAGAGCAATGTTGTAGGCCCAAAGACGCTGAGTAGGGCGAGCAAGACGAGCCCGGAGGACAGCAGCGGCATGATGGACGTGTCGCTATTATGCTTATCAAAAATTCAAGGTAGGTATGACAAATGTCCGAATAGAAAATTTACAGTAGCGAGCAAAATGCAGTGTAATGTTGGGGCGCATGAATTTTCATCAAGTGCCTTTTATAGATGCATTAGAGCATCTCCAGTCGGGTGAGTTAAGCTATATCTAATCGCGAACTTATCCGTGTGCTGATTGGCAACATACAAATAGCAATGCAAATACAGCACTGAATAACCAGTCGTGTGAGGGCCATTTCAGAGCTTCCTCGATCGATGGAGCTTCAAGCGAAGCTGCACGACGACGATGATCTTGCCTGTGTACTTGGCGATGTCGACGATAAGATCGCATTGGCGATGATAATCCGCCAACGTTCTGAAAGACGAAGCTCCCGTCCTCGCTGGGGATCAGTGCCTGGTAGAAAGTAGACACATGAGCGCAACATTCAGCTTGGTCATGAGTCGATCATGCGTGATTACTTCGGCCCCGATCCTGTCTACGACGAGACTTTGTTTCAGCGGCGTACCGGCTCCCTTCAGAGCTGTTTAGGAGACTACTGTGCGACCTGACCAGAGCCAACCCGTTCTTTCAAATGAAACCCGATGCAGTAGACAAGATGGAAGCACCTCCAGAGCAGAAAATGACTGCTGCCTTATGCATGCTCGGAAGCGGTACGTCAGCCGATACCCAAGATGAGTACTGCCATATATCAGAGTCTACAGTAATGAAAAGCTTTCATGTGTTCTTCAATTCGGTGGTTGATCTGTACGGTGAAGTGTATCTGTGCTCTCCGACGACGGATGGCGTCGAGAGGATCCTTCGCTTCAACGAGAGTCGAGGTATGCCAGGGCTACTCGGGTCGCTGGACTACACCCACCGGCGCTGGAAAAATTGCCCTACTGCTTGGCATGGACAATATCGTGGAAAAGAAGGAGCCCCCACTGTTGTTCTTGAGGCTATTGTGACCGCGGATCACTGGATATGGCACTCCTTCTTCGGTATTCCCGGGTCAAATAATGACTTGAACATACTTGACCGTTCTCCGTTGCAACACAAATTTCTCAACGGTACTGGCCCTCGTGCGAACTATGAAATTGACGAAGCTGTCTACGATACTCCTTACTATTTCGTGGACGGTTATTTATCCACCATGGAGTACCTTCATTTCGGCGTATGTGGAACCGACCGGACGAAACAAGAAAACATTCACCAAGGAGCATGAGGCTATCCGAAAAGATGTTGAGTGTGCGTTCGACATTCTAAAATCTCGCCTCTGGGTGTTGAGCGTGCCTTCACGGTTGTGGTATCAGATGCGGATGAAGTACATGATTTACGGTTGCATCATTTAAACAACATGATAACCGAGCTGCGGGGAGAAGGCGTGCCTGATTTATTCCGGATCCCTACGGAACAGAATCAGCAGCAGCGCAATCACAAGAACATGATCGTGGCTTGTGTTCCGGTGCAACAGCTACAGTAGACGAATCAGCAGATGAATGCACCGATGGCTCGATACTAGCGATATGTAAACGACCCAAGCCACTACAAGACGAGAACGCATGTTTGGCGATGCGTGAAGTGCTATGTCGCCACTACTGGAACTAGAATGCCACACAATAGGTAGGATCAATACAAAAGGAGAAAATATCCTTGATGCACTTATGAATCTCAACAAGTCATGTACTCTTGGTGTTTGAGGTTGTGTTGCTCAAGACAAGCTCCCTCCTAATGAAGGATTGGATGCAGCGCGTGCATTCCGTCGAATGCTTCGAGTCCGACTGATGCGTGTTGACTCCCCTGCCGGTTTACTGCGGCTGTACCCCTGGGGTCACCCCTCGTATCACAGCTATGCTGTGCGATGTCCCCATGATCACCGGCAGTAACTCCCCCATCAACACTATCGCCACCACTTTCACCGCCTACACCATGGACACCACCATGACCACCCACATGGGCACCACCATGATTACCACCATGCGCACCACCACGGGCACCACCATGGGCACCACCACCAACAGCGACGTCATCACGTGGTTCCTCCCGAAGAATTGCTGTAAGAAGCTTCTTGCGCATGAACGCGAAGAAGGGCGTCGACTCGTCGAACCCAGAGTCGATTTTAAGCAGATCCATGATTAGCTGCTCTTCTATGAAATCGTTTTCCCGCTTCATTTGTGCCAAGAGCACCGTGTTCCGCTCTTTGTTGTCATCGACATGCTGCTGCAAGATCTTGGCGTCCCCCTGGGCGGCAGCAAAATCCGTCCTTGCCTTCTTTCGACCGTCCGGTCGCTCGTTACCCTCAGCAGCATTACCTTCGCTGTCGTCATCTGCTCCATTTCCTCGGCTCCGGATTCCGTCCATGAACTTCGGGCAGTTTCGAAGCATCAACCAGCATCCTTCGAAAGCAAAGTTGGTCCCTTATTGTGCAGGTTAGAGAGCCCGCGAGTCGCTCATGATGTCGGCTTCACTCTTCCCAGACTCATTGCGAGACTTTACAACGCTATGACACCCCACAAACTTGGCAACGTCATGGGAGATGGTCGACCAGCGGTTGCGCAGCACCTGGGCCGAACGGATATCCACTTTTTCGGGTTCGTAGCGCTAGTGAAGCAGGTCAAAATGGAGTTCCAGAATGTCAATGCCTTCTGTTCCGCGCCATTGATAGAGCTCTGAGAGATGTCTAGGTAAGCGCAAACTAGCACTTCTTCTTAGAATGTCTCCCACTTGCGACCCCGCCCCCATTGTGCAAGTTGCGAACTGAAGGAGAGGGCCTCCCTTCTTTCTCGTCCGTTATGGAAGGCATTGCTGGAGACCTTTCATGCATATGCAACGGTTGTCTTGGATAGATCTGGCGCGCTATTCACGCGCAGAATAGAACGCCACCGCGTCATTTATTCATTCAGATAGCAATATATCACTGACTTTAGCATCGTTCGCTATTCTATTCGTTTGCTTCGGGAATTTACTCGTTCATTAGCGATACCACATCCGACTGGAGATGCTCTTACGGGACCACATATGATGCATTTGAAACGAGTACAGTACTGGATGACCTCACATGGCTCATGCCGGGTGGAAAATTTGCTTTTTTTCGTTTTGACTCGGAGACTCCAACGGATGCCGTGCTTTGCCCGGGAAGCTCTGGATATCCTTACAGCAACTGTGGCTTTTTCCAACAATCAACTCGTTCACCCCAGTGAGCTTGTGAGTGTCCTCTCAGTGCCGTTTGGATTCCACGACGGACCGTCGTTCATGAGCTGCGTGAAGGAGTCTGCATGTCGCGTAATCAAGCTGAAACTCGAGATGGGTCTGTACGACAATACAATCCCCGGTGCAGGCCTGGTGGACCAGGTCGACAGCGATGAGGACAAGACCGCCGCGCTGAACCCGGCTTGTGAGTCGATTGTGCTGCTGCAAAACAATGCCAGCATGCTCCTGATCCCAGAGACGGGCAGGGTTTTCCTGCCCGGCCACTCGGCCAACAACTTCGGCTACCAGTGTGGAGGCTGGTCGCTCAGCATACAGGGCTATTCGGGCAATGACATGTCCCCGAACGGCATTATTAATAGCGTGAAGGACGGTTTCCAGGCAGCGTTGTGCCAATTTACATTGAAAATTGATTGAGATTTGCATTCATGGCGCAATGATAATTGTTCAATGTTGACATTGTATTGTCCTAAATTTTATATAGGTTTTTGTATTGGAGGCTTCGCAATCCCTTTTGAATGGTTCATTTTCCTCACCCTCACCTTACATTTTTCAAGTCATTTGGATATCCAATTCAATTAAGTAATTGATCGTCGATCACTTAGGAAGTACCCTCCGGAAGCACCCACTGGGTGCTTCCTGAAATCACATTTTAGATTTATGATGCAGATTTATCCAGTTTATGATACATGTACGTCGAAATTATACTCGAAGTTGGAACCTCTCCGGAGAAAAATAGTACCGACAGAAAACAAATTTGGTTGCTACTTTAGAGAAAGGCCTCTTGTTAGACTTGCTATTTTAGGGTAGATCACTCTTCTTTTGTGCGATGCCTTTTTCTTTCGCATTAGCTAACGAGAGTGACCTCGCTCAGACCAAGGAGTTGGCTAGCAAGGCCGAGTAAACCGTCGCGGTCATTCTTACGAAGAGAAGACGTACGGCGACATCGATGACCTAGCCCTGGTTGCTGGTCAGATCAAGTACGTTACTGAGCTAGCGTCAACCGGCACTAAGATCATCGTCGTGCTTGTCGGAGGCCGCCCTCGTCTACTTGGATAACTACCGAGCAATGTGCCATGCTGCCGTGCGAGCTCGGTGGCGAGGCTATCGATGCGATCATCTACGGCCGCATCAACCCGAGTGGCCGCATGCCGATCACGTACCCGAAGGACGTCGACAACATTCTGATGCACTACAACCACCGCGTGAGCACGCAGTGCGCCTCGGATGACTACTGCGAAATGCGGTGGGAGTTCGGTCACATCCTGAGCTACACGGAGTTCACGTACTCGGACATGACAGTGACCCGCACCAACGTGACGTCCATCATGGAGACCGTGGACGTGTCGGTGGTGATCGAAACTTTATCAACATGTACCACAAATCCATCAACACATTATCAGCAGGATACCACAAACAGTTGCATTCGCGTGACCCTTTTGTAAGTACAGATAATCCTCTCCGCTGTGATATCCTAAATAGTGATACCCTCTAGTTAACGCGAACTGAGGCCTCTCCCATGGTTTACAAACCCAAGTCAAAATTACCTCTAACCTCCAGATTGTGCTTAGTGATACAAAGTGGTAAATT
>LGSN01000680.1:0-22149 GCA_001314375.1 Phytophthora podocarpi | reverse complement strand
CGAGACGCGGGGATGGGTGGAACAGCGTAGAAATCTTCACACTGCGTCCGTATACAAGTCCAGATATAAGAGCGATTAGATCAAGCTCCAATCTGGCGGCCTGGGTTTTGAACCGGCCGTGGGGTTACCTTGGGTGTGGCTTCCTTTCCTTTCCTTGTACTTGCTGCTTCCGATAGCGGAGACTCGATCGTTGAGGGTTGAGAGATCTCCGGCCAAGCAATAACTCCGGGCGATCTGGGATCTGCACTTGAGGGGTAGATCNGGCACTTGTGGGTTCCAATGCAAATTCAACTCTGGTTCATGGTTAAAGCCATCCCATTTTAAAATCCTATCCTCACAACCTCTACACAACTGGCTCTAACTTACTGCTCATTCCTCCCATCCTCCAAGGTCATCTTGCTGCCAGATCAACCCAGTCTGGGATACGAACACCCAGATCACTGCTGGATCCCCTCCCCATGCATACAATAGGTGGATCATGATGCCTAACATCAGATCATGAGGTCCTACAACCGCGAAGCGTAATCCCTCCTTCATTGCAGCTTGATTGCACCGTGCCCATGTTATATCAGGCAGATCACCGCCTGATCATCTCAGATCTCGATCTCCCCCGGCGGGTAGTGACATGGAGACGCCAGATCCCCGCGTCCAACACTTATGCTGCTTTCGTCATCAATCTCCACAGCCGGATCGGGGCAGCCAGCAGTCACTCTGACGCTAGGCCCTTCTAGATCTGGGCCCCACGGGGTGATCTTGACACCGTTTGGTCGGCCCACTTGATCACCAACTTGCAACACCCGATTTTGATACCAGCTCTGGGAGACCTGGGCAGCGCACATATGATCTGGCCACTCCGATGTCTGCACCCCTCAGATCGAAACACTCTCGACGTGATATCGTATAACGTCCGCCCCGGATCTGGCGATCCGTACAGACCCACCCCACTCGTCGGATCTAAGGGTTCAGATCTAGATGATCTGAACGTCCAGCGTTCGATCTGGGCACATCCTGCTCTGATATATCCAGATCAAAGCTGGATGGCACCGGGTCATGGGTACTCCTCGCTAAGCTTGGGGATCCGGGGTGAGATCACCAAGATCTTGTGTTTCCCTTGTCTCTCATATAAGTGTTCCGACGACCGTGCTCCTAGTTTCATGATCCGGACTCCTGATAGTCTTCACTGCTGCGATCTGGGTGGTATCGGTCGCNCATAATCCGGACTCCTGATAGTCTTCACTGCTGCGATCTGGGTGGTATCGGTCGCCTGCAGGAGATCTGTCCGCCATGTCATTGATCCGATTCAGTGATCTAGCTCGTTTCCCATCTATCTCATGCGTGTCATTCCAAAATCGAAAACGCTTCACCACACTTGAGTCAACGCGTCGTCGAGATGGCGATACTACATCCAGAAACACTATCATCAGGCGCGCGAACAAGTGAACGATTGACTACGTGGAGCAGTCTAGAATCGAGCAGACCGACACAACAACGACGTACAACCGCATGAAATCGAGGCCCGTTATCAAGTCTGGCTATATCTTCACCGGGTGAGGAAGGTTACACTTGCAAGCTGGCGCATATGTGGCAAGGGCCGTTCAAGATGGCGGAGGCCACGGACGAGTATGCTATCCGACTTGAGACAGCCGGGACAGAGTACCGGCTATTTCCGCTGGTGCATGGGTCGAAACTGAAACTACTGCGACGCTTCCCCGATCGTCTACGAATGACTCTTGCTGTTCGAGATCAAGATCGATTCGACTTTGACGAAGCAATGCTGCCTGAAGACAGTTGGGAGAGCGAATTGGAAGACGGCGAAAATGAAGTGAACAAGGTTGTAGATATGCGATCTGGACATCACACCCGATCTGGATGAACGCTACGAGAATGCTTGGTCCACAGGAAGTGCTATGACGAGCTGTCTTGGGTTGATGAAGCTGATATCAACTGTGGCGTCCTGTTGTATGACTATCTGCGTGGACAGACCAACCATAACGGGTTCAGTGTCGTGCAATCGCATCGCGAGATCGCAGGTGGACAGGTCACTCTGCGAGATGCCGGAAGAAAGGACTATGGGTAGGCCATAAGATCAGGTGGAATGGGGAATCGTGGGGTGAGACGGTCATTCCTCGAGCTAATGGATGCAGGATCTGTGAGAAGGTCACAAGATCAGGGGGAAGGGTGTATGTATTCATCTGCGTGGATCTGACGGCGTTCAACGTTTAAGCTCGAAGGGATCGAGCCACCCACGTGGCTCATGTGTCTGAATGGATTATATGACAATGGCAAAAAGCCTTCGTGGAGAAGTATCGAGGTCGGAGACGAAAGGACCAGGATGGAAAGTATCAAGATCAAGGATGCAACGACCAAGATCGGAGCCCGCGACTTGTGGAGATGACGGAAGAAAGGATCGACCAGGACGTCGCGATAGCACCGACGAAGGCGCATCATTTGCAACATCTCGTGCAGAAACCCTTTTCCACGCAACCCCAGCACGACTTCTGCGTTAACGCCGAGCTTCGTGATAGGCAGCCAAGTTATAGTCCGCCTGGCACATCCTTTTCGAGATGAGCAAGAACTGGAGTGATTCCCACAACGCCTGGAGATGGCTGCCTTCAAATTCCAGGTAGCTCTCGTAGAAGGACCCCGGCATGGGGTCTAACATGAAGGTGGGAGGACCCTCAGTCGACACCAATACCGCCCATGGAGACGCGTCCATCAAGGCGTTGCCTGGGGGCTCCGTGATCAGCCGCTCGTAGGCGGTACAGGGAAGTGGAAAGTGATCTCGAGCGGGGAACATCCACTCCGAGACAACGATGAGGAGATCGCTCAAGTCATCGACGCGGAGGGTCGAGACCTGAAGCTGGCTGATCATATCCGCGTCCCAAGGAAAAACGTCAGTTGTTCGGAAGAAACGCTGACAGCTCAAGCTCGGAATCCACTGATATCGGAGAATGGTGGCGGCGGGGATTAAACGGACGCTGTTTGCAGGGTAGCCAATCTCTTCAAAATCGCTCTCTCCGGCTCCGTAATTCTGAGGGTCGATCTCGGCGTCACTGTTGGCAGCCGATGGTCCTCTTGGAAAGGGATCATCACGATCAGACTCGGAACCCGAGGGTTGCCTGAGGAGCTTCTAGTCGCACTGTCGCTCCCGGGAGAGTCGCCGGGGACATCGGCCCCACTCACATCGATCGGACAAGAGGCCGATCCGGCACCAGACCGGCTGGTCCGTCGTTGCTCTGAGCGAGAACGAGATAGAGTGGCCAAGACGACGGGATCACCCTCTTCATCGATCTCAAACTCAGCTTCGAGCTCAGGATTGATCACTTCCTTGGGAGCGGACCTCTCACCCGAATGCGGAGGAGAGGCCCCGAGATCGGCGATCTCATCCGGTGCTACCCCCTCCCCCCAGTTATCGGCTTCTGACGCTTCTGCGCGGGCAGGACTCGCCAGAGGAGGCCTCAGAACTGGGGACGTCGGAGTCGCTGGTGACGGAGATTTTGATGGCGAAGATGGAGATCACGGCGCTAGAGATCCCGAAGGTGTCGGAGAAGGAGATCGTGAGTGACGTTCGCCCGGGGTCGTGGATTCGGATGCTGTTTTGCGGGTCTTCTGAGCCCGGCCGAACGATTCTGAATCCGCGCGGCTTGCCGGACGATCACGCTTCAACGTCGCGGGGAACGGCAGCTCCACTTGCTGCCCCATAACAGCCGCCGCTACAGAGAAACGATAATACGTGTCCGTGTAGTGGCTGTAGAGAGTGTCGTAATCCTGGCCAGCCTGGCCCTGATCTCAGCGAAGAGCGTCAACTTCGTCGCGCAATGGATCATAGCCGCAGCATGGGCGCCAGGTCACTGAGATACCCGGTGTTCAGGGCGGGCGATGGTCGACCGCATGCACGCGATATGGGCCGCTAACAAAGATCAACACAACCAAGATTATCCCGACTCCAGATGCAACATTCCACGGCGAGGACGTACCTCGGTACTGAAGACCTGCCCATGTCTGCTGTAAGTGCTCAGTCTGAGCGCGGTGATAGGCCACCCAGTTGTTGAAGTCCGCTTGAAATCTGACTCCCTCTGGCCTGAATGTCGTCTCGCTCCGCCTGCCCATCCGACGGGACTAAGAGCCGACCTGACACCGAAGACAAACAGTAGCCTCCGCCAGTGACCTCTCCGACCACTCCAGCGCGATGCAGCGCAGCTTAGTCGCGTTCTGATCGGCCAGAGTACGAGACAGCACTAAATCTTGGGACCTCAGTCGATGCGTCAGAATCGGGTGGGGAGCTTGCACCAGATCAGGATGCGCGGTCGCGTCTGCAAGCGGATCCTCTGATCAGCGATCTGGGTCTGGAGCTGGAGGATCCTGACCTCAGAGGCTGTACGAACCCGGACATACTCGGCCTGGGAGGTTGCGATGGAGGCGACGTCTTCTTCTAACCTCCTCACCACTGTCAAGCGCTCTGAGAGCCAGGTGCTCAGGTTCTCGGACTCCTCAAATAAGTCATTGTGACGATCTTGGCAGTAGCGTGCGAAAGGAACTGCAGCCGCAGCTGCGGACGAGATCTAATGGTAGAGATCGCTGGTATGGCGTAGTGAGGCGGTGTGTGCATGCTGCAGTTCGTGGTGTTCGTCCTGTCGCTACTGCAAGTTGCTCTCCCGACGAACGGCGACTTCAACAGTCTGCAGTGCGGTAAGTGCAGCTTGGAGTGAACCACACACGGCCGCGAGATCAGGATGTGACTGGTCGTGGTGAGCAGTCGGCGCCAACGCAACTTGGTCACAAACTGGACATGTAGATGACGCATTCGTCGGGGAAGCGCTCGCTGCGCCGGAATTCGCATCAGCAGTATCGGTAGCTAAAGTCGACCGCTAACAAGCCGAGGGGGTTGAAGGGCGCTAACGATCTCGACGGTGCCGGCGATCTTGAACCGTGCGGAGTCCCCGAGGACGAGAGAGAGCCTGAGCTGCGGCCGGAATTGCTGGCGCGCGAAGACATGACAAATGATGGGGCGGTGGGTGACTGAAGCAGCAGATTGCAGAATGGCGCAACGAGCGAATACCGTGTTCGACTGCCGCTCGTACAGGGGACGGCTGTGGTGAATCGGGTCAGAAGAAATTGACGGTCGAACTATTCGAGATCTCCAAAAGTTAATCTCAATCCCCAACGGCACAACGTGAAGACGTTTCCGCGTCGCTGCCACAAGTTCTCGCTGTCCGCCAGACAGCCCAAGACCTCAGCACCAAGAGTCTCCTCCGAGATAACCCGAAGCGCGACCCCTCCCTACCGACGGGTACACATGATAAGCTAGGTTCACTATCCCCACGGATATCAGACTGCCCTCTCCGTTAGTCGGCAGTTCGGCGCCGTGTGTGAGAGAGACCGGCGATGTTAACAATTTCGCAACCCACATCGCCACATCTACAGCAACGCAGGGCCCTTGAACAATGTCAGCGAGTGGTCCTTGGACTACGACTGAGAGTTTAGGCACATCACTTGTGTTTGTCAGAGTGAATTCCGAAGTGATTCATTGTTCTCATATCCCCTTGCCCTTACTGTACCCTTGTACATACTATTGAGTCATAATACGAGGCGGAAAGCCCCAGGCACAAACACCCCATCTACCCATGCACCAACCCATCAACAGGGGTTTATAGCATTTGTCGTAATACTACAGTTCAGTAATATTAATACCGTTTTTTAGAGGGAATACTCATATTCATATCCTAAAGTAGAGTATGCACTATGCATAGTAGTGTGTGTCTCTCCGAGTACGACGATAGGATTATGTGGAGTACTATTTTCTTGATTCCCTCAATGAGCAAGGTCAGATCTGATTTGGAAGTTCTGGCTTGACTGGCTGCGAAACAATCTTTTGATGAAGATCACCGCCCTCGAACATTTGCTAAAGCTCAAACAGAGAAGCATGGACTGCCCGTAAAGGAATGCCAGGAAGGCGACGAGCTCAAAACAGACCCATGCAGCGTCTGCGGCAAGCTGATGCACCATATTTGTGCTATTGGAGTATTCGAGGGCAAGGACTCCGCACTGAACGAGAGGTATGTATTGTGTACAGTATTACTTTGAAAGATTAGTGTGCTGTTGGTGTACCCGCGCGACGAGGCAGTCAACAGAACCACTGCGCTGTCTAATTCCTCTTTACCTTCTTCAAAGAGAAGCTTGACAAATATTTCGACTGGACCTGATTCCAACTTCGTGCTATCCCCGGACAGCACTGTATACGACGATTGCTTCAGTGTCGAGTCCGTTGTCAAGCGTCAAAAGACTGCTACAACTAAGTTAAGTGTGGGTGCAACTAACGCTAGGTCGAAGTCAAAAATGAAGGTGAAGTCGGTGTCATTGATGCAGCACGAAAGCCCTGGAGAGGGCCTTGTTCCATCGGCACCCAGCTCGCCGATCGCATCCCCGGTGTCTCAACTCGATGTACCTCTCTCTGTCAAGCATGGTAATAAGGCGGGGGCACGGATGACGTCTGGAACCTCATTCACAGCCTGGAAGAGCCATACCAAAAGCGGAATCCTTGGAATCCATCTTCAACCCTTTACCGCAATATTTGTGTCCTGTGCAGCGAAGATATTCAGGCCCGCACGAAGAAGACGCGTTACACTTGAGAAGAGGCTTTACGCAACACGAAGAATACTACCAATGCTATGGATGACATCGGCGCCAAGCACTCGGACCATCCTCTGGCAATTTCAGCGGGAGCAAAAAGATTGCCCAGAAGTCAAAGGTCGGCGTTGAGGAAGCCGAGGCTGATGTGTGATATATTCTGGACTTGTGCGAGGGCGCTGCTGCCGATAGTACTACGCCAAGTGCAACGAGCACAGATTTGGTGTCATCTAAACGGTTCTTTCGTCCAAAATGAGAAAACACTGAATGTGCTGATAACGAAGTGGTTTATTAGCCAAGGACTCCCTTATACTATCAGCACGTCGGACATGTTTCAAGATGTTATTTGTGCAGCAATTGGTGGCCCTGGGTTTCTGATTTTCAGCCGCGACAGATATGGGCGTCTTCTCAATGGACAATTTCAGTTGTTTCGATCTCGTCGGTCAACGTTTGGCGTCTGGATGCAGGAGGCATGCCAGATCAAATTTCTCAATCTGATGCATGATATTTGGACTAACTGTGGAAAGACAGTATTTTTTGGCGCTTCGATGGCTTTTATTGACAGTAGAGAGTTTTCGCAGTTTGTATTTCCCATTCCCACAAGAGCGCGTGAGAATGTGTGGGAATGGTGAGGAAATAGGGAACCTGTGGATTTCGCAATCAGCACTTCCCACACCAATATCCCCTCTCTAAACTGATACTACTGTTTAGCAGTCACCGGCGTCATGGAGACGCTACTGGGGGCTGCTACGAGCAGCTCCATAGACGTAGTACCTGCTCTTCTGTTGCTCTGCACCCACGACGAGCACCACGAGCCCCCAGCACGCCCCTATCATCCCAGCAATTCGCTTCGTATTAAGCGACAAGACTGACGCTAATTTTGTCATGGACTTCCGGTTCAACAAGGCAGGCATCTTCCAGCTCGTGGAGCTGTTCGCTCTTCCCGAGTTTGTTATCACGGCACACCGCGACAAGCTCCACCGCTCGGAGATTATTTGCGCTCTGCTCTATCGGACAAGCTACCCACGCCGGAACTACGACGCCCTGACCAAGATCGGCCGCTCGGAAGCTGCTATCAGCTGAGTCTGCACTCATTTGAGTACGTTGCATACTTAAATAACCGTTGGGTTTCAACCGCGTATGGATACTTACACGATTTGTTGTCTACGAATATGACATGTTGTTCATGCAGTCACCTTACTGTATGAGCGCTTCCAAGGTTTGATTTGCTTCCAGGAGACAGTGTACAAGAAGGATATACGCCGTTATGCTCGTGCTGTTCGTGAAAAAGGTGCTCCCATGCACAACGTGTTCGGGTTCATTGACGGAACCAAGGACGCCATCTACCGTCCATCGCCTAGGCCGGGTTGCCGTGAAAATCTTCAAAGGCAAGTGTACTCGGGGCACAAGAGTGTGCACTGCCTCAATTACCAGGTAGTGGGCGTTCCAGATGGGCTGGCCATACACTTTTGGGGTCCGATAGAGGGCAAACGGCACGTCATCACGCTGCTAAGAGAGAGCAAGTTGACAGAGATTTTAGAGGCGAACGAGGCCGAGTTCAGGGGCTTCGTGCTGTACGGGTGATTCTGCATACGGCGTGCAGCGATTCATTGTGTCGGGATTTAAGAAAGCTCAATTGATAGCAAGAGAGCAGGCCTTTAACGCCGCCATGAGCTCAGTTTGGGAAATCATGGAGTGGGAGTTTGCGATTCTCAAAACGTAATGGGCATTTTTTGACGACAAGAAGAAGTTGAAATTGCGCCAAACTCCTATAGGTAAGCTAGTTATGGTGTGTATGTTGCTGACAAAGTGTCATTGCTACTACTACGAGGGAAACGAGACCAGCAAGTTCTTTCATTTGAAGCCACCACCATTAGCAGAGTATCTAGATCTGAGTAGCTAGTCACTATGCTTTCAATAGGAACTAGCCAACCTGCGACTCGCTAAAGTGCTTCCCAAATACCTCAGCTAGCTTTAGAAAAAAGGTTATGTCTTCTTCGCGCTCACGAGCGCGTGCAGCGGCTTCTTGCTCTCGGACATCTTTCTTCTCCTTGCTCTCCATCTCCTTTAGCTCCAACAAACATTCCCTCATGTCGTCTTCTTTACTCCTCTTCTTCGGACCTTCATCTGCGTCTTGCAGGCTCTCCATTGCTAGGCGACGCGCCGTAAGCAATGCCGCTTCCTTATCAGCGTCACAACGTCGGCGTGGTCGTCAATAAGAGCAATAAGCTCATCCAGCAGAATGTCTTTCTCCGTCTCCTCCTCTTCGACGCCCGACGCGGCCAAAGCGACAGCATTTTGCTGCCTCTTTTGCAGCACTAACTTGTCGAAGCGGGCTTGAGCTTTCTTGCCGCTCAGCTTGTCACGGGAAAAGTTGTTGTCTCTCACGAGCTGAGCGGCAAGAGCCCCCCATGCAGCTATCGTCTTGCCTCTCTCCTTGATATAGGGGCGCTCGCTCAGCGCCTGGCGAAGAAGAGCTAGATCTTCCTCGGCAGTAAAATTGCGGCGCTTGTGGCTCCTGCTTGGTGGTGGTGGTGGGTTGGCGGGTGGAGTAGCACTGGTTTCGTTGTGAGGACTGCATTCCTCAAAGCCACCGGCTCCAAAGCTCAAATTCTTCACCGAGGCTACTGGGGCCCATTTTATGTTAGTGTATAGGCAAATTTTATGGGAACGGGATTGGAATCCCCGCTGCGAAGTATCTCTAGTACGTGGAGATTTCGCTTTATTGCGATGCTTGCTTCGGTCGAAAACGATAGTCACAACGACGCTCTTGTCGCGAAAGTCGCAAAGTCATTGAGAACGGTTTCAACCTCAAGAATGACATTGATATTCGTAGGAGGACACGCTTCACAACGTCCGATACTACTCCTTCTGCTAAAAATGTTGATGATCATCTGGACACCGACCAAGGAGACTGCTCGATGCACCTACTGAATCTGTGCATTGGGTACAACATCAGACTCAAGGATAACATCCAAGCGACTAGCGTTTGAAATGGCGACACTAACTCGTGGAACAAGGTGGTCACAACGTTGACGCCTGGTGGTGCATTTGACGAAAGTGGCGATGATTAAAAAGTTGCGCAATTTGAACAATCACTTAAGTCGACGAAGCAGCATAATGGCTTAGCGAGAATCCAGAAAGTACTTTCGTGTCCCGACCTGCGACCTATGACAGACAACGAGGTGCGCGTTGCGTCCACATGCAAGCTCATTAGAAGGTCAATCGTCAACTACGCCGCTTTTGACTGCTATTTTCAGTCCACCAAAGACCCCACGGATGTATGGTCAGCCTTCACAGAGACCGCCTGGATGCTCGCTGCTGAGATGGAGGCCATCACAAACTTCATTGCCAATCTGGCATTGGTTGAAGCTCAGAGTGAAAACCTTGTGTCGTTTTACATGGTAGTATTCCATCGCTTTGCTGAGAACAAGATAAAGTCGTTCAAGTTCGACACAATGGTGATCGAGGCCCCCCAGTCCATCGAAGAAATAAACGACTCATCACAGACTGCTGAGGACGCAGGGAAGTTTTCATATGTAGGGAAGATCTGCCTTCGGCGGACGCTGCTCCAGCTGCAGGAGCGCTTTCCTAAGGTGACGAGAGAAGCAATGGCATGCGTGCTACTCAACCCTCGCACGAAGTCCAGTGCGAAAAAGATTGCTGCTGTAGGTAATATTCTTCGCAAATATGAAAAGGCTCTCTACACGGGCGGGGTGGGTTTTCTTCGCGACGAGCACCGAAAGGTATTTTCCTAAATGACCAAGCAAAACAGGATCTCTATATGCCAGCAGTCCGTCACAAAACAGCTCATTTAGCCAGGGATCATCGCCTCATCTTCGCCCGCCTCGACAAGATGGGACGACGAAGATAAACTGCTGCTGCGGGATCCGATCCGAAAGCACAAGACACGTGACAAGGTTCAAGAGTCCGGGATCAATGCAGGAGCAGATGCGGTGCTGGCAGAATGGCTAGAGTTGGATCCCGAGTGGCTAGAAGTCGCGCAGCATCAGAATCCAGACAAGAAGGAGGAGGAGCTGTCGAAGGAGGTGTTAATCGACAAGCCAAATGACATGTACTGGGCACTTTTAGGTATCTACAAACATGTAGACGTCTTCAAATGGTTTGTGTCGAAGGTGATCGGTGGTTTCCCTCTATTTCACTGCTTGCACGCATTCATCCCGGCAAAATCTCGTTTTCTTCGTTTCAAGAAAGAGTGTTATTTTTACTGAGGGGGTTGTCATGGGGCCCTTCGGACGAGGACAGACAGTAGACGTGTGGAGATCCAACTATTGCTGCGGCATATCAGAGATGAAATCACGAAAATGAAGCAGGACGCACGTAAAGCAGCCGAAACCAAACAGGAGTGAGTAGTTCTGAGAGTAGCAGTGATAGTATCACACATACTACTAGTCCCTTTGCAATAGGTCAACTAGTATGAGTTCAAGAGATACCGCTAGTCAATATTGAATGATACTATTAACCCCTGTCCATCCGTAATAACAGGCAGCAGGTCGTCCCATCAGTCCTGGCAACGGCTGATGGGCCTGTACAAAAGCGACAGCTTCCTAGACTATAAGCCGAAAGGCTCGTACTCCCCCAGAACTCAAGCTCTCTTGTCCTTTCGTCACCGTCTTCATGGGGATCTACCGGCGACATCATTTGACGCTTGACCACGTCCACCACATCTTTGACACCCAGCTGTCCCCTTAGCTTCTCAAATCGCTGGGGGCCCAATGCCTTCGTGAACATATCCGCAATGTCGGCACATATTCGATAGAAATATTTTTCTGCTCCACCAGTTCCGCCAACTTGCGGCTTTTCTTGGCGTAGCGTTTCACACCGTTAAGAATCTGCAAACCTTAATCGTACTTTGATTATCCACGAAGTGTTGTCGATCCAGCACTTCTCGTTCGCAAGCTGCGGGGATCGAACAGGTTTCACATTATCTACTTGAAAACGAGCTAGCCCTCTGTCTGTGTACGCCGTTTGTGATAAACACAACAGCACCCCAGGCTCGAAGCAGACTTCCATGCCTAGAAGATAATGCACCCACACAAGTCCTTCACCGAAAATTCTTCCCGCAATTCCTTCTTTACTTGCTCAATATCGTTGCGTTTTCAATGATCATCATGTCGTCGACGTACACCGTGCCCATGACCATCCTTCAGTCCACCCATGTAAAGCATAGACCGACACCAAACGAAACGTTTAACGGTAAACCGAGTCACCAAGAAGACCCGTCTTTCAAGTACATTCTGTACATAGCAGTACTGGTACTCCGATCATTTTTTATTGTAATAACCGGTCAGTATGCCCACCTGCAGCAGCCCCTAAATGTACCATGGGACCGAACCAAATGATAGTGAAGAAAAACGTTTGTCGTCTGAGACGTCTTCCTCGGACTCTGTTGGCGGCTCGAAGGACGCAAACGCGCCGCTGTCGAGTAGATTGTGGTTTGGGAGCCTTAAAGCCGGCGTAGTTCAGCGACGTTGACCGTTAACGGCATCTCTCTAGAGCCATTCAGACGAACCGAGAAGGTTTGGTACTCGCTCTCTTCTTGGACAGATTCTTGGGAACGCATGGCATCAAGGTGCTGAGCTTGGGCAAACGTAGCAGTGTCGGGGACGGAAAGCACAGTTCCTTCAGGCTGGCAGGCGTGCGAAAAAGACCAATGAGTTCGAGCGATCTCACCAACCTGAAGGTCTGAATGTTGCTCTAGAAAGCTGTCGATTGTTCAGATTGCTTCTTGTATGCGGGGGGATAGCACGACGAGTTCCGGCTAAGGCGTTTCGTGGTTTCCTGGCTGCTAACACGAACACTTCGACTTCAAATGGACCCGTGTCATTCGACCGCCGCTGGTAGTTAGAATAAGCAGCGGCTACTAGAGACCCAAATCTACACTCCGTTATGGCTGCCCAATGTATTTGACGTGCTGACTGACTTGGCTTGATGTAGATGCTTGAGTTTGTCCGAAGTGTTTCTTTCCGTAGCTTCGAAGACTTGCAGCAACTCGGTCCTCTACCTGCTTACAGAAGTCATTATAGCTATGTACACGCTCGTCCAACGTGAACACTGGATCTTGCACTGCCACATCGGTTCTGCTTGCCTTGGTGATTTCACCAATCTTGACGCCCACGCGCACCGGTGTGGGCATTGGGCTTCGCGAAGTGATTAGCCCAATGGAGAGCAGAATGCCGACGTCGACGTGGGCATTGTGTGAGGCGACCTTCTAAATTCTGCTCCCGTTATAAATACATCTGTCTCAAAGAGAGCTCTGTTCAACGCGGGTTTTGACAGTCTCGCAGTCAAACTATTCGGACGATGGAAGTCCGACGCTATTGAGCGCTACACGCGAATTGATGCACGTTTGACGTCCCAAATGGCACGCGAAATGCTGTCCAAACACCATTGCAGCAAACCCAAGGGGCAACCTCCACATCACACCCTAGCAGCGGAGGCGCTGCAATGGAATAATCATCATGGTGCCGTTCGCGGCACGCAGCGCCAGATGCTCACATTTAGTGACGTCGCGCCTGACTCTACCTCCCAATAAAGTCCCAAATCGCCATACAAACTAATCGAGTTCACAATACATGTACATGTACAGTGTAGTATGCAGGCGGATTAGCTCGAATCTAAATAACGTTAGGAGACGCACCCAGCCACGACCAGTGTGCCGCAAAATAGCGATATTTTGACAAGCACAAGTTCTTCAGAGGGGGTACATATACTACGATTCCATTTGGGCGATATATTACTGTAACGACTGCCCCTGCTATCGTAGTTGTTCTTAGCTCGCTCAGTCTCGCAGCAGGTTTAAGAGCTAATAAGATCTGAATGTCGATTTGAAACCCGACATTCTGCCTATTTTAGCTATAAATCGGTTGGCTTGGCTGACTTGGCTGACTTGAAGCGTTTGGCGACGACCCGCAAACAAAGTGATGCCACATTGAAATGTTTCATTTTGTACGAACACTGCTAGGTTTTACCACGGAACATCATTGCTGACCCTCCATAATATATGTGTATCAGCGTTCTAGTTGTTTTGGTGGTCGAAGAAGCGATTAACGAGACGAGCATCAGCGTTGCAAGCAGTATGATTCCAGGTTGGACTACATACTCACCTACGCAATTTCATAATATTAAAAACAAAGTTGTCAAACAGATTGGGCGCAACTTGTCAGGATAAAACTGACTCTAAAATAGGGTTACAGGAACGAAATAGGAGGCTAAACTTTATAAACTAGATCACTTTCGCTTAAACCGGGACGGCGCTTCGTTTGCAAATTGAATCGATATCGCAGACGACTAAATTTTAGCCGCCTGCTACAGGTTGATGGTGGCGCCAATAGATGTTGTGCCCGATGTCCATGATTCACTGGATCGTGAATATACTTGGCGTCAAGTTGGTTAGCTGCGTTCTACTGAATCGGCGTGTTAGTGGGAGACATCGACCGTGATCTACCGATCGGACGTGCGATAAATATACTCGAACAGCGAGGCATCATCCTCGTGACTTCTGCTGTCTCTGCTGGATATTGACTCCTGCCGTAATGGTGGATGGCGGCGGCGTGCACAAGGCTGCGATACCGATGTGAACGATCGGCTGTTTGTTGTGTTAGATTGCTGTGGTCAGCTCCCGAGTTGAGCGAAGTTTGTACAAACTGCTGGTGGACTGTAGGTTTCTTAAATGTTCCCTGTAACTCAGTCGACATGTTTGGAACAAAACTAGATACGTTGTTTAGTCGGGGAGATACAAGTGGGGGAGTTCAGTGCACCTAGTCGCGCGGTTTCCAGTTGCTGTCAGTCCGAATGTCCACTCTCCATTGTGTAGTGTAAATACGGGGTCGAAGGTGAGCGAGGTTGTTTGTAGAGAACAATAGACAGCATTCAAGCAGAAGAAGTACATGTTTCAATGTTTTTTTTACTTTGAAGGATATTGGGTTACTTGAAAGTCTATGCGTTTCATTGTTCCTCCTTGTGCTTTCGAGACTTGCGAAATACATCATTTCACCAGGAAGTAAAAGGATGAAAATATAATGTGTTAGAGTAATCCTGATGAGCAAGGAATATATAATGCATCGCGTTCCTTAGTATTGTTGGAACATTGACCCGTCCCAAGCACTTGAATGCCACGAAGGAAAATGAAGACTAGTGTTGGCTGTCCAGCTCTAGAGCTGCTACCAAGACTCACGGGTCCAAGCCCGTTCCCATACTACGACCTGGTCTCTCTGCTCCTACAGATATCTCAGCACTCTTTCACACCACCGTTGGACCAGGTCTCCAATATGTATTCCAACACGCCCTCGAAGATCGCTCTTCAACATCAAAGATCGTTCTTCGACAACTAAACATATCCAATGCCAGCAAACAGCAGCAAACCTTTGAGGCGCTTCTTGTCCAGAGGCTTCGTGAACGTGTCGGCAGGGTTGGCTTCACCCTTCACCTTGTGCAGCTCGATAGCTCCCTTCTCTACCTGCCCAGACACGTAGTGCCACCGAAGCTTAATGTGGCATGTGCGACGACTGTAGGTAGAGTTTTGTTGCCGTTATATGAGCCGCTTGATTGTCAATTCCGATACGCAACTTGACTGTGTGATACGGTAGCATATCTTGCAACATATTGCACTCCACGATTGCCTCCATGGTCGCTTCACAAGCCGTTACGTACTCGGCTTCTGCAGTAGACAACGCAATGATCGACTTGCATCTTGACATCCACGTGATAGCTCCAACAGCTAACGTGAATACAAAACGTGCTCTTACTCTGCTCTGGGTCATTTGCTCAATCGCTGTCGCAGAATCCTTCCAGCGTCACTTCACTTGCATCACTCTTCTGCCTTGTATACGTGATATCATAATCGAGTGTGACAGCAAGGTAGCGTAGCACCCGTTTCACGGTGCCTACATGCTTAGATGAAGTCAATTGCCCCAACGCAACAAGCAAAGTCCGGTCTCAAACTTGTTGCCAGGTATATCAGTATTCTGATCGCCTCGCGGTACGGGAAGCTGGTGTCCGACACTTCATCATCACCGAGCGGAGATAGTCTCACGCTCACCTCCATCGGGTTCTCCACGGCATGCACTTCTTCGTATCCAAACTTGGTCAAAATTTTACACGAGTACTTGCCCTGGCGAATCATGATGCTCTCTGGTGTCTGCTTCAATTCCACTCCTAAATACTGCGACAACAGCCCTTGATCCTTCAAACCATACTCTTCGTTCAAGTCTTTGAACAGCTTGATCTTGCACTGCTCATCGATTGTAGCTACCAAGATATCATCAACGTAGATTAACACATACATGATCGTTCCTCCTTCCAGATGATACTACATGCATGGCTCTGTCAAGGAGCGCTGAAAACCTCGCTTGAAAAACCGCTCGTTAAGCTCCGAGTTCCACTCTCTCCCAGATTGCCTCAGTCCATACAGTGCCTTGAGCACGACGTACACGTGTCCTTCCTTATCCGTTGATGGAGTGTAGGTACTGTCGAATGCCAAGTCAGGAATTTAAGTACGCTGTGTTAATGTCTCCACCGTACACATTCAATCCCGGTTCTGGTGCTATCGCCAGCAACAGTCTGAGTGATGACATTCTTGCCACAGGTGCAAACGTCTCTTGAAAACCGATACCAGGTCGCTGGTATTTTCCTAAATCTACAATGCGAACCTTGAATCTGATCACGTAGCCTTGGTGGTCAGACTTCAGTGAGTGCGTATTGTTCACTGCCTGCGCATCTTCTGGTATTTCCTCACCAGGAATTTCTTGAATGACTCCTTTAGCTTTGATCGCAGCCACCTCCTCCATTTCCGCCATTTCCCAAAAATCACTCCACTTCGATCGCACCGTTTCACGACGGGTCCTAGGAACTTCGATTTCCCATGCTCGGATGGGTCTGCTGTTCTTGTCTAGAATGCGTGAGGTAGCGCTCATCACATATCATCCAGATAGCGAGGGCGTCTGCGCTCACTTTGCTCTTGAAGACCAGTGCGATTCTCCTTTACTTCTTGCCTGTCTGCACCTCGTTCTACGCATTCTTCTTCCGATTGTGTCTCATCACGGTGGGTGCGCTTTCCGGTCAGTTCACCTGCGTCAACTACCTTCTCTTGGCTACAGTCCTTCTTCGCGACCGAAGACCATGTGCTGTTTTCCTCCTCGGCTTCGCCGTGATCATCCTCCAGCACAATGACACTCGCCATAATTGATTCCTCACCAAAGACACTTGCCGCAGTGATGTCATTATCACTGATGACTTCTCCTACTCCACCGTCAGCCGGCTCATCTTCTGCCACCGATGATCCGCACGTTTCAGCCACGGGCGCAACTTCATCACTTCCAGCAACTTTAGTTAGACTTGTGAGTGTGCCACCCTCACGGTCGTCGTCGTCTTCCATCTTGACTTGCTCAGTGACTTCATGTTCACTAACGTCACCGCCAGTATCATGATTACCGTCACTATATTCATGCTCACCGACTTCACCGCCAGCGTCATGACCTCCATCACTCTTGTTTTCTGTTCCCTCGAGATGATCACTACCACCAGCTTGTGGTTACGTGCCGCACAACGTCAGCGATCTCGTGTACATTTTCGGCGTTTTCATCACCCTCGTCCTCCTCGAGACCAACCGACAACATGTCAATGGTTTCGTTCAATCGTGACACATCAGCAATGTCCGCCGACTCGTCGCTAGGCTTACTATCATCATCTTGATCTCCTTCATCTTGTGTGGAGTGCAATGAGGAATGATCCTCCTCATCCAGCTCAACAGAATGACGACCACGGTAAAGAACATCCTCCGCCACTCACAGATCAGCCACGACCTTAGCCGTGTGCTCATTCGGAAAGTAGCCTTTACAGCCCACTACATCCTCGGAGTATCCGAGCACAAAGCCCAATTTGGCATTGTTGTGGTGCTTGCGTCGCCCAGGCATTACCGACACATGGACATAGGGTAAGGCTCCAAACTTCCGGATATGATGCGCGTCCGGTTGCACCCCAATCACCATCTCGTAAGGAACGCCCTGCGTGCCCTTGTTGTACACGCGGTTCTTCACGTACACCGCGTTTCGCAGCACCTCCGGCCAAAGACTACGTGGAAAGCCTGTCTGCTCCATCGTCGCCGTGGTCATGGCCACTAGAGACGGGTGTGTTCTCTCGCACAGGTTGAGCTGTGAGCGCTTGGGTCCAACTCGAACATGCTCGATGCCTTGCGTATCGTACCAGTCAGTCATCTCCCTGTTAACAAACTCGCCACCCTTGTCTGTCAACACTTGCTTCACCTTGTAAGCAGCTCCGCTCTGATTCCGGTCAGCCTGTCTCTCGGCCCAGAGCTCATACTCCTTGCTATGCTTGTTCACCATGTCACTAGACTTGCTAGCGAGCAAGTGCATCGTGACAAAGCGCGAGTACCCATCCATGATTACGAGCACTGCCTCGTACCGAGTCCCGTTGGATTTACTGGGAATAAGCAGATCTGCATACACCACTTGATTAGGTTCTTTTGTAGCTCTATCAAGCTGCTTCCGGTGTGCCTACTTCTTCTGCTTCCCCAAGTGACATGCATCACACGCATCTTGCTGACGCTACCTTAGCATCATGCCTCGCACCAAGCCCTTATCCACCACGATCTTCAGATACTGCGGACAAGTATGGCACAGACTTTCATGCCACAGTTCGAAGGTTCCAACTCCCTCTGCTACAGTGTAGTTGCACAATGGACGGTCCTCCGGCCCTATTGTGACTCCTCGAGTTACTTGGGAACCCCAAGTGGCATCCCATCTTGTGATATAGCCACAACCACCGCCATTCCTTCCATGGATACAGTGAAATTACTCGATGTCTGGTCAAAGTCGAACTCAAAACCTTGATCGAAAGCGAGTCCAGACGGAAACAATCCATACTCAGCTCCAGGTATATAGAAAACACCGTCTACATACATCCCAGCTTGCTCACCATCGACCTCTGTGACTAACGCCACCGTTCTTATGCCTGATATACGTGAAGCCATACTTGACGTCACTCCACGTACAGTTCGCATGCTCGTAGTGTCCTCGATGAACATAACGTAGTACGACCGGTTCCCAGTTACGTGAGAATTGGACGCCGTGTCGAAGTACCACCAGCTGCTACTTGTGTCCATAGCTCCTTCACCACCGTTTTTCAGAAGTACCTCTGCATCTTCGGCTTCCTGTTCACTTTCTGGTTCTATTTCGACAGGTTCGTCTTCTTGCTCAATCACCGTCACTCCTGCCACAACGCCTTGATCTTCTTCAGCCCGCGTTGGACAGTGCACCGTCCTCTTGACGAAGCGTACAGTTTCCCCACGGCTTCCGCTTCTATTCATCATCAACACCGCTCTGTCTGCTCCTCTTTTCCGGACAATTTGCCTTCAGATATTTATCACTACCAAAGACAAAACACAGGCAAGATGTCCGCGTCCCGTTCAACTTGTCTTGCTGACTCCCACCTTTGTCCTGGTCACCTCCTTTGTTACCTCCGCCGCGTCCTCCTCGTTTACCACTGCGCTTGTCTCGGAACTCCTTCTGTCTGACCGCAGCTGCAAGGATACCCTCTTGGGTGTGTACACACTCGGGTCCGCTCCATAGTGAATGGAAGATTTCAAACTCTCAGGCAGCATATCCACCACAGTGCTGTCCGCAATATTATGCTGTAAGTCCACCAACGCCGTTCTGACGTTGAACATCTTGCAAAGGTGGAGATTTGCATCTCCAACCAGTGCGAGCTTCATTTCCCAAAGCTCGTTCTCCATGCGACGAATCGTGTAGGATTTGATGGCCTCGCTCTGCTTGCCTTCGTACAAGTTGCAAAGCTCTGCCCACATCTCCGATCCGGTCTCCTGGCCGCGTATCTGCTGAAGAACATCGGGCGGCACCGACGTTCCTATCATGCGCGCGATCTTGATCTGTTTCTTCTCGAACGCCTCCTACCTCGGCTCTCGCCGTCTCGATCATCGCCTTGGTTAGGTCCCCAAGCACGATATTCTTCAGGTCGTTCTCCTTCAACACATTCATCATGGTCCATGCTAGTCCTTGCCCCTCCAGTTCTTCGGCACCCCTTCGTTTGTGTACTTCATCGGCTTCGACATGAATCCGAGAAAGCTTCCGCTGTTTTTGGCTTAGAACCCTGTTGGAACGTTGGTCCGTCCCAAGCACTTGAGCGCCACGAAGGAAAATGAAGACTAATTTGATTTAGCGTTGGCTGCCCAACTCCAGAGCTGCTACCAAGACTCGCGGGTCCAAGCCCGTTCCCATACTACGACCTGGTCTCTCTGCTCCTACAGATATCTCAGCACTCTTTCTCACCACCATTGGACCAGGTCTCCGATATGTATTCCAACAAGTACAGCGCCTACAATAATTGGTCTGAATGCAGAATTAGTCTGTGTTCAGAATTAGTCTTACTCAGACTAAATCATGTACTCTAGAAACCTTCCTATTCTAAATTAGTCTGAGTATAAATGTTCAGAATTAGTCTGCCGAAAAATGGGCTCGTCTTGGCGAAGTGGGTTGGTTCCTGCCCATCCAATCGCATGACCTGAGTTCGAGTCCCTGCGTGTGATGATTATCCGACACAGTGTAGAGGCGCAAAGCGCCGAAGATGGACTTTTCTTTCTTTCTTAGGAGTAGGGGGCGGATGGTGTCGATCCCAAATGAGCAGGCAGTTTTGCTCTTTTTTCTTTCTTTTCGACCCATTTCATTATTTCTTTCCTATTTTAATAGTACTTTCTTTCCTATTTCAGTGACCTATTTCTTAATTTGAGTACCCCGTAGTACCAATTTAATCTACCCACTTTTAAATTGGGCATCTTCTTGGACTCCTTTACCGTGCTTGCTGCTGTTGGACAGGAGTGCTCGCTCAGAACCAACCATAGCTTCAATAGGACGCAGCATCTACTCGCTTCAATACGCAATAAACACGCAAGAAAGCAGCAAACCAGCTATCGACTCAAATGGACGTCACAGACCCCTCTTTCTGTGGAGGTTGTGCTGAGAAGGCTGGCAAAATCTATCATTGTCCGGATTGTGGATGTTCGATGCATCCTTTCTGTGGAACACCTATCGGCCCTGAAGGCTTCGGCCAGCACGTTAGATGCCCAAGCTGCTCTTCCACCCCTCCCAGCTCCTGCAGTGCATCGAGTATCATTCGAACCCCAGCTACGGCCAAGTCTCAATCGCTATCATGTCAACTACCATCGATCTCGCCAATTGTGGCTGCATTTGCACGAGCCCAACTCCAATCCAAGCCGACTTCAGCTTACAACAATGAAAGTTCGATGGGTGTGACTGGTACGAGCTCGACTTCAACATCAACCGAGCTGACAAGAGTAGCACCGGTTGTCGATTTGTTGGGACGTAGCTCGCGCATGACGCGTTCTGGTGTCTAGCCATTCGCTCAAGTCGTCACAAGCATTGCGCAGCTCAAGAAGGTGTTGCTCTGGATGATCAAAACGGAGCAAGTGAGTGGCGAAGTGCAGCTGTTTTCAGAGGCCGTAGATAAGTTCACCTCGATCTTCAAGTCGCGAACTCGTCATGCAAATATCGCGAAAGCGATGGACTGGTGGAGTAAGCGAGCAAGATTTATCCGGCCAAATCGTGGCGCGAGTGTCGTATCAGGGCGTCGAAATCACGGTCGGGTTCGTGTCAACCGCAAGTGCATCGTAGGTAGAGGTCGCCACCCAAGCCAATGGGTAATATGGCTTTACCCTATACTGCTCGACGAATTTGACCTTCTGAGGAAGGCAGGACTTAAGTTTGACGCACCGCCCCTACGGCAAGTTGCTCTCCGACAGTTCCAAGTACCTGGCGCTGCGTTTACGACTTCTTCTGTTGACTCGGAAGGTGTCCCCCTCGCATCAAAAGTAACATCCAGATGAGTACAGGTGTTCATGGAGAAGTACCAGATCGTCCTGCGAGTACACACCGGAAAGAGACAAGTCAGCTCGGAGAAGCAAGATCAAATTGAGCGAGAAGTTGCATTTTACCTAGGCCAGCTGAAACGGGACTTTGAGAGTGGCAAGTTGGACGATAATGCAGTCGAAAATGTGGATGAGTCGCATTTTGCGATCGATTTCGACAACGCCAAGACGCTTGGGTTCATACGCGAGAAGCAAGTCAAGTATGCCGACGTGGTATCAGGAGGATAGGGTATGACGATGGTTGTACGTATTTCAAGTGGTTCAAGTGGATATGTGGTGTAGCAAAACACACAAAAGCATCAGATGTGGAGTCTTCCTTACAAACCACAACAATCGCCGAGTTAGGTCGGCGTTGTTAGGCCTGCGCTGGGTATGGTCCCCTAGCGATTCGGTCCAGCCGGGGCAGACTGTGTCTCACTCTCGTTGAGTACCGACCAACCAAGTCAGCCACTTCCAGAGCCTAGCCGAGTTCGGCAAGGTTTGTTTCTTTCGCGCGGAGCGAGACACACCCTTCCCGGGCCAACCTTGGTCTCTTGGCGCTACCAGTCAATACCCTACAAGCTATGCCTCTCGGGTATCAACGG